>JAKSZT010054126.1:291029-304210 GCA_026826555.1 Tolypeutes matacus
TTTTTTTTTTTTTTTTTTTTTTTTTTTTGGAATTTTGTTGAATCCATAAATCGGTCACTCTAGCTTAGGTTTTTTTCAATTTTCTTGATCTCAAAGAAAGAACTTTTTTTTTTTTTTTTTTAATTCTCTCTCTACCCCCCCCTTTTTTGGGTGAGGGTTCTCAATATCATTCATTTCTTCTCTGATCTTTATTGTTTTATTCCTTCAGCGTGTTTAGGATTAGTTTTCTATTCTTTTTTTAGTTCTTCAAAGTGTTCAGTTAGATCTTCTGTTTTAGCTCATCCTTCTTTTTAAAGATAAGCATTGAGGGCTCTAAATTTCTCTTTCAGTACTTCCTTTCCTGTATACCATAGGTTTTGATGTTGTGTCCTCATTTTCATTCATCTCTGTATATTTACTGACTTCCCTTTCAATTTCTTCTTTGACTCAATGATTATTTAAGATTTTGTTTAATCTCCATATATATGTGAAATTTCCCTTTTTCCATCCATTATTGATTTGCAGTTTCATAGCATTATGATCAGAGAAAGTGCTTTGTATAATATCAATCTTTTTAAAATTTATTGAGACCTGTTTTATGTCCCAACATATGGTCTATCCTGGAAAAGGATCATGAGAAATTAAAAAGAATGTATATCCTGCTGCTTTTGTGTATAATGCCTTATAATTGTCTCTAGGCCTATTTCATTTATCTTACTATTTAAGTCCTCTGTTTCCTTATTTATTATATGCCCAGATATTCTACCCAAAGCTGAGAGTGGTGTATTATATTCTCTAGCTAATATTGTTGAGACACCAATTCCTCCTTTCAGTTTTGCCAGTATATGCCTCATGTATCTTGGAGTACCCCACGTCAGGTTCATAATATTTATTACAATTATTTCTTCTTGGTGAAATGCCCCTTTTATTAATATATAGTGACCTACATCATCTCATAACATTTTTTGCATATGAAACTATTTTACCTGATATTAGTATCACTACTCCAAGTCTTTTTCAGTTACTATTTGTATGGAATATCTTCTCCCAAACTTTCACTTTCATCCTGGTTGTGTCCTTATTTCTGAGTTAAGTCTCTGTAGACAGCATATAGATGGCTCATTTTTATCCATTCTTTTAGTCTGTCTTTTGATTGGATAATTCATTCAATTATAATTCAATGTTACTACTGTAAAGGCATTACTTACTTTGTCCTTTCTATCCTTTGTCTTTTCATTGTCCTAGTTTACTAGTTTCTGTCTTTTTGCACTTTAAGTTACCAGTAATATTCATTTCTCTTGTTCTTGTTTTCTCCTTTCAGGCTGTAACACTCCCTTTAATATCTCTTGTAAATCTGGTCTTTTCATAATATACTATCTTAGATTTTGTGTGTTTGTGAAGTCTTTAAATTCACCCTCATTTTCTGAAGGACAGTTTTGCCTGATAAAGAATTGTTGGCTGGCATGATTTATTTTTCATTACCTTAAATACATCATGCCACTTTCTTCTAGCCTTCATGGTTTCTGAAGAAAGATTGGCATTTACTCAATTGAGGTTCCCCCGTAGGTGATGCACTGATTAGCTCTTGCTGCTTTCACAATATACTTTTTATCATTGATATTTCTCATTCTGAATAGTAGGTGTCTCAGAGTAGGTCTTTTTGGTTTTATTCTGTTTAGGGTGTATTGTCCTTCTTAGATATTGTTATTTATGTCTTTCATAATGGTTGGGGATTTTTGTTCATTATTTCCTCAAATATTCTTTCTCCCTCATTTCTGTTCTCTACTCCTTGTGGGATACTGACAATACACATTTCTACATTTCACATTGTCATTCAATTCCCTGATATCCTGCTCCATTCTTTTCATTCTTTCCCTTTTCTGTTCTCCTTTCTGGTGAAATTTACTTACTAATTCCTCCAAGTCACTAATTCTGTCTTCCATTAATTCAAATCTGATGTTATATGTTTCTAATGTATTATTTAACTTTATTTTTAAAGAAGTTTTAAATTACAGAAAAGTTATATTGAAAATATAGGGGATTCCCATATATCTCATAACCCCCACTCTCAATTTTTCTGCTATTAATAACATCTTTCATTAGTGTGGTACATTTTTTACAATTGATGAGAAAATATTGAAACAGTGCTACTAACAATGTTCTATACTTAACATTATGCTTTACACTTCACACAGCACAAGTTTATAAGTTTTGACAGAATGTATAATGGCCTGTATCAGCCATTGCAGTATCATTCAGAACAATTCCAATGTCCCCAAAATGCTCCATGTTACAATGTTTCATCCCTCTCCCTCCCCTCAGAACCTCTGGTGACCACTCATTAAATCAATGTTACAAGTTATTTCTTTACTAAAATAATAAGTCTACTTTGTTTCACAGTTGTATTCCCTCCTTATATTTGTTCATTCCCTAACCTTGAGGATTTTAGAATGATGATAACAACTTTGCTTCTGATTGAGATTGTCTTAGATCCCATGGGGCAGATGGATGGAAATGTCTTGCATGCAGTTGAATACATTGTCTGTTTTTTGTGTGCGTTGTTTTTTTTTGGAGTGGGCATTGTCTATCATCATTTTATTAGTTGTCTTCGGTGATTCTGAGGAACTGGAGAGTAGGTGTTGGTAGCAACTCTGATGAGATTCAGGGCTCAACTGGCATATGATCAGACCAAAGATTTAAGTCTCGGAAACCTATATTTACTGGATATAGTGCTAAGTATAGGTTCAACTAAATGGGGCAGAAGAACCATGTGTAGGTAAATTATACATGAGTCTAACTCTTTTAATTAGGGACCCAGGATAACATATATTTCAAGGTAAGGCCCAGTGACTGGGTGCTGATTTCCTGAGGTTGTCTGCCCTGCTTATATAGTACAGATGTCTCTACAGCCTTCAGAAATGCCCCTGCTTGAGACATTGTTTACTGTGACAGTCAGTGAGATCCTCCTGAAACGTGCATATGGGTAACTTTTAGAATGACCTCCCAACTCACTTTGAACTCTCTTAGCCATAAAAACTCTTTTGTATTAAATATTTCCCCATTTTGGTTAAGGTCTTCTTCCAAATGAATTGGTAGTTGGCACTTGGTAATAATCCCTTAGTGCAAGGGAGGCCAACCTTAGGAGTCATGTCCCATGTCTCATCCAATGTGTCTTTCATCCTATAAGTGCTGTTGTTTTTCTTTGTAGGCTTTCAAATAGTTCTTTATGCTCACCCAGTGTCTTCAAATCTTTTATATCTTTGGCCATTTATCAATTCAACTCTTTGAATTGATATAGGGGATTTGCATGATTAACATTGTTTAGTTGTTTTAAATCCTGTGTCTCATCAGTATTTTTTGGTTTATTCCTTTAGCTGGGCCATCTCTTCCTGTTTTTTATTATGGTTTCTAATTTTCTGCTTATGCTTAGGCATCTGATTTTGTTGGTGAATTACTCTGATGGCCAAATTCTCCCTCTTGCCTGGCAGTTTTGTTTCATGGCTCTTTTTTGATTTGAGGTTTAATTATTCTAAGTCTTTAAAATTTCCTCACTTAAGTTTTCAATATAAAACAAGGGACTCACTAACGTGGCATCGATTTTGTTCCAAATGGGCTGGGGTGACAGACTTCTAAAAATGTGTTTTCTCCTTGCACTTTCCTAGTCGGTCGGCAGATGAAACTGGTTGGGAAATTTTTCCAAGGAGATGTCTCTTTCAACCTTCACTTGCTAATGATTCTTGTCTGGCCAGATCCAAGATTCAAAGTGGGCTCTGATGGCTAAATTCACTGAAGAGAAACCACTCCCCAACTTCTGCCACACTCTCCCTCTTCCCAGGGAGGAAAACATCTGTTCCCTTCACAACTGGAAGCAGTGAAGAACAGATTTTATCCAGGCTATTCACCTTGAGTGTGGAGGCTGGGAGCGATTTTGACTGTGGAGGTTAGCAACTCATGTTTCTCACTTCATCTTCTTTGTCTCTCTGTCCCTCACCCTTCTGGAGAGAGTACAGAAGTCTTCTAGACTACCGATCCCCAAAGCAGCTCCCTCAGATATCTTTATGCCTTTCTTCACAGTTTTTGTAAGAGTTGAGCCCTTCCCACCTACTCTGATGTCATCTTCCCAGAAGTTTCTAGTTTCTTCATTTTAAATTGTGGTTAATATTGTATTCTATAAACATTTCACACTTTGCTTATCAAATGTATCTGATGGACCCCTGTGCCATACCCACGTTTTATGTACTAAGTTAAATATGCTCTAAGAGGCACTCTTGTGCAAGTTGATTTGGTTATAATTTTTGGTTCCACCGGGTAAATAGTGAAGACTGAAATTGCTAATTCATAGGATAAATGATAATTAATTTTATAAGAAAATGCTCAGCATTTGCAAAATGTTTCAAATGTCTCACACTACCAAGAAACTGCATGAGAGATTAGGTTCACCAAAATCCTTGCAATCTTTACTTGTGGCCAGATTTGTTATTTCAAAAATTCTGGAGGTGTGTAGTAGACAACATTGTGATTTTATTTATTATTTCCCTTCAGAATATACCAAGATGGATTACATACTGACACTAAGTCTTGATAAAATAAAAAGGATTTAATTTAACATATATTCTCTGACCACAATTAATTAAATTATATATCAGCTCCAACCAAAATTATGGAAATTAAGCAGCATGTTATTTAAAAATTTGTTAATCAAAAAGAAATCACAGTGAAATTTAAAAATATATTTATTTTTATTGTATGCTAGTGAATGATAGGATGGAATAGAAATAAATCAGTACATTGAGAGAAGTTTAAAATAGATGGTGTCTACACTAGAAAAGGAAAAAACTCTAAAGGAAAATGAACTATAATTCAACTCCAGAAACCAGGAAAATAAGTACAAAGTGATCCTTAGCTTAGTAAAAGAAGACAGGAATAAGGAAAAGAGCAGAAAAACAATGATAAAGAAAATAGAAAAGTGGACAGTTACAAATGCAATAGGTTTTCTTTGGGAAAAAAAATCAAATTGATTACTCCTCCCTAGATTTATCAATGATCAAATAGAATTAAAGGCTACTACTATCAGGAATTAAATGAGGTTTATTGCTGATAAACATACTACAGCTGCAAAGGCTTTGGTGCTTGACAGACATAATCTGCAAAGAAGATGAATATGGTAGTCTCTCCAGGCCTTTGTTGCCCCATAGACTGTTTGAACAACTTCAATAAACTGGCAGAGTCATCTTCCTCAGAGCCCCAGATAACAGGTAAATGCATGCAGTAACTGGAAGAGAGCTGAATCAAAAGGACACACCTTTCAATGATAGGAAAATTTCCTGGAGCCCTTACTTTCTTACCCTAACCTCCTCACTGTGGTGTAGAGTCTGCCTGCACTCTCATTGTGAGCCCCCTAGCCCTGTTCTGGAGGGAAAAGAGTAACCACTATATGCATACTGGTTTGCTTGTATGATATTGCCAATCTACAGCTTGAGCTGCTGAGCAAGAACACTCATCTCTGGCTTAAACTGCTAGAACTTTCCCTACAAGAAGAAGTAGCTTCCACACAAGTAAGGCCTGGTAAGAAAAGGCCTGGGACAAACGGTTACCCATTTCAAGATAAAAACCCAGGAGGAGTGTTGTCCATTCTTTCAGATAAACAGGGAAATTCTTAAAGCCAAGACCCAGGCTCAAAAAATACAGAGAAGAATCCATGTTTTTGTCTAAGGCTGTTCTTTGTAGGAAGGCTGTAATCTAAAAGAGATCATACCAGAAGTATCAAGATAAAATATAAAAATGTTCAGTGTAGAGCAATAAAATACAAGACAAAAATATGAAATGATGGCCTATCCAAAGGAAAAGCATAAAACGTCAGAAACAATAAAGAATGAAGACAAGATATTGGATATACCAAAGACTTAAATGGTCTTCAAAATGCTCAAAAACATAAAGAAGGAACTACAGGATATCAGGAAACAATGAATTAATAAAAGGAAAAGGAACCACAGAGAAACAATGGAATTGAGTACCACAATAGCAGAAAACAATACCCAGATGATTTCAACAGCAGATTTGACCTAGCAGGAGAAAAAATAAGTGAGCTGGACAATAAGGCAATTGACATGACTCAGGCTGAAGGGTAGAATAAACATTGTGGTACTAATGAAGGATGTTCATGTGGGAGGTGTGGGGAGTGGGGCATATGGGAATCCATCTATCTTTTGTGTAACATTTATGTAATCTAAATATCTTTAAAAAATAAATTAATAAAAAAAAAAGAAAAAACATTGTGGAAAGAAAGCTGAACAGAGCCCATAAGATATGGGATATGATCAAGGCTATCAATGCATGCATTGTGAGACACACAGAAAGAAATAGAAAGTGGCAGAAGGAATATTCAAATAAATAATGGTAGGAAACTTCCCAAATTTAATGAAAGACATGTATATACACAGTTAAGCAGCCCAAAGAACCCCATCCAAGATAAAATCATAGAAAACCATGAGCAGACACATTGTGATAAAACAAATGCCAAAGACAAAGAGTTCCGAAAGCTTCAAGAGTAAAGCAACCTGTTTAATTCAAATGAACCCCAATAAGATTAAGCAACAATTTCTCAACAGAAAGCATGCAGGCAAAAAGGCAGTGGGAAGAAATATTTAAAGTGCTGATAGAAAGTGGTTCACTTATTATATTATATCTTATGAAACAATCTTTAAAAAGTGAGGGACAGATTAATATGGTATTACATATTAAAACAAACCAACAAAACAAAACAACAATAAAAACCTGAGGGAGTTCATCATGACTAATGCTGCCCTACAAACAATGCTAAGAAAGTTCTTTGGACAGAAGTAAACACTTGAGAGTGGATTGATTTATGAAAAAAAAAAAAATGAAGAACTTGGGTAAATGTAACCATTTCTGTAATTAACCAGCATTAATGTGTTGTATTTTTGTTATGTAACTCCACTTTTTACAAGTTCTAACATTCACATGCTTGAAAGTGAAAGATATTAAACTGATAACAGATACTACACTTGATCTTGGCCAAAAGGCTGAGAAGCGATACAAGTGCCAACTGGCAATACGACTGGAAAAAGACCTTGAATAAAAGGGGGAAAAGGTAAAGACAAATAAGTTCATGTGGCTAAGAGAGTCAGGAGGTCATCGGATCTCATAGAACACCAAAGTGGATATCACCCAACACAGAGGGGCTCCTGAGGGCTCTGGAGACACCCAGTTCCTATATAAGGTAGGATAGCCCCAGAGATTGATGCCTTATCAGTAGGCTCTACTTTGGAATCTGTGCTCCTGAGAGTGACAGAGTTGGTCTCAAATAAGTCCTCCCTGCACATGGTCCATCAGTCCCTTCTATTTAAACCTATATGTGATGCTGGAGTTTGTAGGTGTACTTCCAGAGATTGGAGGCTCTGGCCAGCCCATGTGCCAGCTGTGCCTGGAATCTCGGTGGAGCTGCAACTCCTACTCTACAGCTCAATGGAATCACCCAAGTCACCTAATGAAGAGATGATACTGGACAATGGCCATCCCAGGGAATGGAGAGAACCTGCAGTTGCAGGCAGGATAATCCCATCCACCGTATCCATGGGATAAAGCCCTCTCTCACTTGGAGGTGGAGTGGACATCAGCATCCCAAACTCCTCAGGATTGGGGGAAGAGCTGTGGACTAGAGTGGACTTAATGGTATTCTGTTGTAGACATACTGTGATTCAAGCAATGGAAGAAATTATAACATTGAGGTGGAGCCAGTGGCCACTAGATGCTTTTGGGGCTGCAAAGGGAAAAGCAGTTGTAATACAGGGGCTTTTTCAGGACTTGGGAATTATCCTGAGTGACATTACAACGACAGATACAGGCCATTTTACATCAGCATATACCATGCAGAACTGTGTGGGAGAGAGTGTGGTCTACAATGTGAACTATGGTCCATGCTTAGTGGCAAAGCCCCAGGATGTGTATATCCATTGCAGGTGATGTGCCACACTAGTGAAAGATGTTTATGTGTGAGGTTATGGGAGGTATGGGAGGTGGGGAACATGGGAATCCCTGTAATTTTTGTGTAACATTTATGTAATCTAAGCAACTTAAAATATATATATAAAAATATAACATTTATGTAAGCAAATGCACATATATCCATAAATATTTATTTAAAAAGTGAAAGATAAATCTATGGTTTAGGAAATACAATGCATGAAGATATAATATAAAAGAATTATAACAAAAAGAGAGGTGACAGAAGGTATGAGGCATTATTTGTGAATATACACTATAGTTAACCCTATAATAATAATAATAATAATAATATTGATTTATCAGTTGTCACAAATGTACCACATTAATGTAAATTATTAATGAGAAGGAAAACTGCATGGGTATGTGGGGGGCATTATATGAGAACTCTTTTATCTGCACAAATTTTCTATAAAACACCACTATTCTAAATTAAAAATAAAACTGTTTAGGACAAAGTAAAACACTATATAACGAAAAAACAGTCAGTTAAAGAGAAAGACAACAATTATGAATATATGTGCACCTAAAAGCAGGGTTAAAAATATATGACGCAAAAATTGACAAATTTGAAGGGAGGAATGGATGACTGCACATGACTAATAGGAGAATTCAATACACCACATTCAATAATGGATTGACCTTCTAGACAGAAGATCAATAAGTAAACAGATGAATACAAAATGTTAATGAGAGGGAAAACTGCATGTGGGGGATAAATGTTCTTTATCTATTTTCTGCCTGATTTTTTTCTGTAAACCAACAGCTGCTCTTATAAAACATGAATATAATGAAAACAACTAATGAAATTATTTGCTAATGATGAAATTTGTGTTTCAAGTGAAAATTAAATTTTAGAAATACTTGTCTCCTTCACATGAGCTTGAGAACTTCTCAATACTTAAAGACCTGTCTGAAAGAATTGGTGATATTAATAATGTGGTTTATTTTAGAATTGCAAATCATTCTGTGAACAAGCATTTTCTGGATGAACAGTTCTAGACGCTACTAAGTTATGCATGTTAAAAACCCAATCAAATTGCTAAACAGACAATGGATTTAAATTTAATAGAATAAAAAAGTTTACTCCATATTGGAATTTGTTTTTAAGAAACTGCTACTTGATAATTTTTGGTTTAGAATATTATTATTCTAGAAGAATATTAAAATTATTTTAAAGCTCTAATCAAATACATCTTCCCTTTTCTAACCATGTATTTCTGTAGGACAATATTTTCTTCAGACTCTTTGATCGAATCAATATATTGCAATGGAAAGAATGAAAAAACAAATATGTTAATTCAGCTATTTTCCAGTAATTCAAAAATAAATAGAATTTCAGAAGGAAAAATAATTCTCTTTCCTCAAATTATATTTTAGTTTCAGAAAATGTATTGTTTTTAAATGTATGGTGGCATAAAAACATAATGAGTTATTATTTCTAATAATTTAAATAGTTTATATCTACCAATTTTAATATCTAATATGGTAATTTTCCATAGATATAAGTAACAGAATTATAAGTTTAGGATTTTCAATCATTTCTAAAGTGTAAAGTATCCCTAAACAAAATACAGGAGAGAAAATGATTTATGTGTATTATATTAAATCATATTCTGTCATATTTCTAGGAAATTCGGGTAATATATTTTCACATGTATTTTCCTACCATTACCCTCTTTTGAGTGCTTAATTTCATGAAAATATTAGTATGCCTTTATTAGATGCCATCATTTTCCCTCATAATCATGTCCACATGGCAAACCTGTCCAGTTCTTAAATATATTTTTAACAAGGCAATTTTATTGAGATATATTAATAAAGCATATAATTTATTAAAAATGTACAATCAATGTTATTTAGTATAATTACAAAGTTGTGCATTCATCATTTCTATCATTATTAGAGCATTTCATTATTTCAATAACAATAACAATAAAAGAGACAAACAGAAAAGAAAATTCCTCACCTATCAATTTCTCTCAGTTTCCCCTGCTGTGTATAGCTGCTGTTTCTGGCTATTCTTACACAATTATTTATTTTCATATTAAGCAGTTTTACTGAGATATAGTCACATACCATATGATCTAGCCAAAGTGTATAATCAGTGGCTTTTAGTGTAATCACAATGTTGTACATTCATCATCTCAACAATTTTAGAACAATTTCATTACTCCAAAAAGAAAGACTCAACACCCCTTAGGATAACTTCCTTACACCTACATAAACACTAATCTAATTTCATCTTTATAAATTAATTTATATTTGCATTTTATATAAATGGAATCATACAATATGTAGTACTCTCTATCTGGTCTCTTTCGCTTAGTTAATGGTTTTTTGGGGTCTGATATGAACATTTTGTAGCATTAACTTACATTTGTTCAGCTTCAAAGAAAAACGGCCATGTATGCAACTCCACTCATATTCATATTTCACAAAACATATTACATTTCACATAATATATTTAGTTCATAATAGGGCAATCATACAGTATTTGTCCTTTTGTGTCTCACTTGCTTCACTCAACATAATGTCATCCACGTTCAAACATGTTGTCATATGTCTCACGACTTCATTTCTTCTTACCACTGCATTACAGTTGTATACTCCACAATTTGTTGATGGACACCTGGGTTGTTTCCAACTTTTGACTGTCGTGAATAACGCTGCTATGAACATTGGTGTGCAGATGGCTATTCGTGTCACTGCTCTCTGCTTTTCTGGGAATATGCCTAGCAATGGTACTGCTGAGTCCCATGGCAAGTCTAAATTTAACTTCCTCAGGAACTGCCAAATGGCCTTCCACAGTAGCTGTACCATACTACTTCTCACTAATGTGAATAAGCATTCCTATCTCACCACATCCTCTCCAACATTTAGAGTTTTCCAACATTTTAACAGCGGCCAGTC
This sequence comes from Tolypeutes matacus, assembly GCA_026826555.1. NCBI lineage: Eukaryota > Metazoa > Chordata > Mammalia > Cingulata > Chlamyphoridae > Tolypeutes > Tolypeutes matacus. The sequence continues at coordinate 301,944 of JAKSZT010054126.1, forward strand.
TAATAGGCATGAAATGATATCTCATTGCAGTTTTGATTTCCGTTTCCCTAATTGCTAGTGATGAACATTTTTTCATGTGTTTCTTCACCATTTGTATTTCTTTTTTAGAAAGTTGTCTTTTCAAGTCTTTTGTCATTTTTTTTAATGAGATAATTTGTCTTTTTATTGTTGAGTTGTATGATCTCCTTATACATCATGGATATTAAACCCTTATCAGATACATGATTGCCAAATGTTTTCTCTCATTGAGTCGGCTCCTTTCTCACTGTTTTGACAAAGTCCTTTGAGGTGCAAAAGTGCTGAATTTTCAGGAAGTCCCATTGATCATTTTCTTCTTTTGTTGTTTAAGAAACTACCACCTATGACAAGATCTTGAAGATGTTTTCCTACATTTTCTTCTTGGAGTTTTATGGCTCTTATTTAAATATTTAGGTCCTTGATCCATTTTGAGTGTGAGATAGGGGTCTTCTTTCCTTCTTTTGGGTATGGCTATCCAGTTCTCCCAACACCATTTGTTGAATAGACTGTTCTGGCCCAGCAGGGTGGGCTTAACAGTCTTGTCAAAAAAAATATCTGACTGTAGATGTGAGGGTCCAATTCTGAGTTCTCGATTCACTTCCATTGGTCAATCAGTCTGTCCTTATGCCAGTACCATGCTGTTTTTACCACTGTAGCTAAGCAATATGCTTTAAATCAGGAAGTGAGAGACCTCCAATTTCATTCTTTTTCAAGACATTTTTTACTATTCAAGGCCCCATACCCTTCCAAATAAATTTAATTATTGACTTTTTTATTTTTGCCAAAAAAAGAGAGACTGTTGGGATTTTTATGGGATTGCACTGAATCTGTAAACCAGTTTGTGTGGAATTGATATGTTAATGATATTTAGTCTTCCAATCCATGAACACTGAATGTCCTTCCATTTATTTAAGTCTTCTTCAGTTTCTTTTACCAATGTTTTGCTGTTTTTTGAATATGGGTCCTTTATATCCTTGGTTAAGTTTATCCCTAAATATTTGTTTCAGTTGCTATTAAAATGGAATTTCTTTCTGATTTTCCCCTCAGATTGCACATCAGTAGTATATAGAAATGCTATTAACTTTTGCATATTAATCTTGTATCCTGACACTTTCCTGAAATCATATATTAATTCCAGTAGCTTTTTTGTGGATTTTTCAGGATTTTCTAGATATAGGCTTATGTCATCAGCAAATATTGAAAGTTTTACTTCTTCCTTTCCTATTTGGGTAACTTTTATCTCTTTGTCTAGCCTAATTGATCTAGTTTAAACTTCTAACAAAATATTGAATAATAAATGTTGATAGTGGACATCCTTGTCTTGTTCTTGATCTCAGTGGGAAAGTTTTCAGTCTTTCACCATTGAGTACAATGCTAGCTGTAGGTTTTTCATGTATGCACTTTATCATTTTGAGAAACTTCTTTCTATTTTTATCTTTTGGAGTATTATTATCAAGATAGAATGCTGTATTTTCTCAAATGCCTTTTCTTCATCAATTGAGAGGATCATGTGACTTTTATATTCAATTTATCAATGTGGTTTACTACACTAATTGATTTTCTTGTTTTGAAACACCCTTGCATACCTGGGATAAAACCCAGTTAATCACTGTGTGTAATTCTTTTAACGTGCTTTTGGATTCTGTGTGTAAGTATTTTCTTGGGGATTTTTCAATCTCTATTCATTAGAGATATTGGTCTGTAATTTTATTTTTTTGCAGTATCTTTATCTGGTTTTGAAATTAGGATGATAGTGGCTTCATAGAATGAATTTGATAGTATTCCTACCTGTTCAATTTTTTGAAAGAGCTTGAGCAAGATTGGTATTAGTTCATCTTTGAATGAATGGTAGACTTCACCTGTGAAGCCATCTGGTCTTGGGCTTTTCATCTTTGGAAGATTTTTGATGATTGTTTCAATCTCTTCACTTGCAATTGGTTTGCTAAGGTCTTCTATTTCTTATAGGGTCATTGTTGGTGGTTCATATGTTTTTAGGAATTCATCCTTCTCCTCTACATTGTCTAGTTTATTGGCATACAGTTGTTCATAGTATCCTATTATGACCTCTCTTATTTCTAAGGGGTCAGTGGTAATGTCACAACTCTCATTTCTGATTTTATTTGTGTCTTCTCTCTTTTTTCCTTTGTCAGTCTAGCTAAAGATTTGTCGATTTTGTTGATCTTCTCAAAGAACTAACTTTTGGTTTTGCTGGTTCTCTATATTATCTTTTTTTTTTTTTTTTTTTTTAA
>JAKSZT010054126.1:310275-365504 GCA_026826555.1 Tolypeutes matacus
CCACATTTTGCTTATCCATTCGTCTGTTGATGGGCACCGGGGCTGATTCCAACTTTTGGCAATGGTGAACAATGCCGCTATAAACATTGGTGTGCATATATCTGTTTGTATTTTTGTTTTCAGTTCTTCTGGGTATATACCCAGTAGTGGAATTGCTGGATCATACGGAAGATCTATTGCAAGTTTTCTGAGCAACCGCCAAACTGTCCTCCACAATATTATCTTTTTTATTTTTGTTTTCATTATTTTGTCTCTGATCTATACTATTTCTCTCCTTCAGCTTGGTTGGGGAATAGTTTATTGTTCTTTTTTCTAGTTCTTCCAGGTATGGAGTTAGATCTTCAGTTTTAGGTCTTTCTTCTTTTTTAATGTAAGCGTTGAGGGCTATAAATTTCCCTCTCATCACTGTGTTTTCAGTGTCTCATAGATTTTGATATGTTGTATTCTCATTTTCATTCATCTCAAGATATTTGCTAAATTCTCTTGCAATTTCTTCCTTGACACACTGCCTTTTTAAGAGTATGTTTTTTTAATCTCCATATATTTATGAATTTCCCTTTTCCATCCATTATTGATTTCTAACTTCACTGCATTAGGATCAGAAAAAGTGTTCTGTATAATTTCAATCTCTTTAAATTTATTAAGACTTGTCTCATGACCCAACATATGGTCTGTCTTGGAGAAGAATCCATGAGCACTTGAATAGAATGTATATCCTGCTATTTTGGGGTGCAATGCTCTATAGATGTCTCTTAGGTCTAATTCATTTATCCTATTATTCAAGTTTTCTGTTTCTTTATTTATCCTCTTTCCAGATGTTGTAGCCAATACTTAGAGTGGTGTATTGAAGTCTCCTATCATTATTGTAGAGACATCTATTTCTTCCTTCAGCTTTGCCAGTGTGTGCCTCATGCACATTGGGGCACTGATGTTAGCTGCATAAATATTTAGAATAGTTATTTCTTCTTATTAAAATTCCCCTTTTATTAATATATAATGACCTTCTTAATCCCTTATAACAGTTTTGCATTTAAAATCTATTTTGTCCAATATTAGTATTAATACTCCAGCTCTTTTTTGGTTACTATTTGCATGGAATATATTTTTCCAACCTTTCACTTTTAACCTGGTTGTGTCCTTAAGTCTAAGGTGAGACTTTTTTAGACAACATATAGGTGGCTCATATTTTTTCATCCATTCTATCAGTCTGTCTTTTGATTGGGTAGTTCAAGCCATTAACATTCAATGCTTTTCCTGTAAAGTCATTACTTCATCCATTTTGACCTTTGGCTTTCTGTTGTCACATTGTACTATTGTCTCTCATTTTACCCTTTAATTCATCCTTTCTAATAATCTTCATTTCTACACTCTTTTCCAGGTCTCTTACCTTTGTTTTTTCCTTTCAGACTGCAGAACAATCTTTAGTAAATCTGGACTTTTGGTAACATACTCCAAAGACATTTATATTAATATTCAACATGTATTTCTATTGTCACAGTTTTATTTATTTTTTAATGAATAATGACAAGCATACCATTCTATTCAGAATTGCATACACTTGATATATTATGAACCCAGACATAAGATAAGCAAATAAAACTTTCTTTTATTAAATTATCTTGCTGAATATAAGGGATATATATTCTCTTTACAGAAAAATCAGATCACAAAATTCATAAAAAGAAAACGACAATCCTCCTTAGTCTAATAATTCAGGTAATCATTCATGGTCTTTAGTATATGTTCTTTAGATCTGTTTCATATATATGTCTTTTTAGACTTAAGATAATTACATATATATATACATATATTTATATATTGTGCCTCTTTGACTCAATATAATATCAAAAACATGTTCAATGTCATTAATCTTCTTACAAATCACTTTTTTGACCTCATAAACATACATCACAATACATTTAACTCTACCTCCCTATGTCTAACTTTGAGTTTTCTTCACTATTTTGCTGTTATTAAAAAATTGTGAACTGCAACCTGTATGCATAGTTTGGGCCATAATTTCTTGCATAGTTAGATTCTAAGACTACAGAATACTGAAAATGATATATCAATACCATTCATCACAACTGGATAATATAGCTCTCATCAATAGTTGCTAATTTGCCTATTTAAAAAATCACTATTTTTAATTGCATGTGTTGACAATATATGAGATGCAGGACTTTTTAGACGTCTATTTTTTCCTGAGGATTACCTTCTCATTACTTTCTCCCTATCTTTATAAAGTCTATTCATTATTTCTCAGATCAATTTCTATTATGAAATTGTGGTATATTTATTATATATATTATATGAATATATGGATGATGGCCAGTAAGCTCACTAATCTGGGACAGAATAGTTCTTCAACAAATGATGCTGGGAAAATTGGTTATAAATATTCAAAATATAAAAGAGGATCTCAATCTCATACCTTATACAAAAATTAACTCAAGATGGATAAAAGACCTAAGTTTAAGACTCAAAATCATAAAGTTTCCAGAAGATAATGTAGGGAACTATCTACAAGATGTAGTAGGAGGAAATGTTTTCATAAACTTTACACCCAAAGCACTAGCAATGAAAGATAAAATAGATAAATGGGACCTCCTCAAAATTAAAATTTCTTGTGCTTCAAAGGAGTTTGTCATGAAAGTGAAATGTAAACCTATTCAATAGAGAAAATATTTGGGAACCACTTATCTGAAAATGGTCTGATATCCAGCATATATAAAGAAATCTTTACATCTAAAAATAAAAAGACATACAACCCTTTTAAAATTGGTAAGGATATTTGGATAGACACTTTTCAAAAGAGGAAATACAAATTACTAAAAAGCACATAAAAGGATGCTCAACATCACTAGTGATTAGGGAAATGCAAATCAAAACTATGATACTATTTTACACCTACTAGACTGCCTACTATAAAAATACAGCAACAGAAATCTACAAGTGTTGGAAAGGATACAGAGGAATGGGAACACTCATCTGATGCTGGTGTGATATAGAGTCATGCAGTCATCAGATCTTCAGGAAGCTAAGTATAGAGTTGCCATGATATGGCGCTCCTACTACTAGTAATATATTCTGAAGGATTGAAAGCAAGGACAGAGACAGAAATACGCACACCAATGTTCATCATGGCATTGTTAACAATTTCCAAAAATTGGAAGCAAGCTTAGTGTCCAGCAATGGAAGAATCAATAAACAAAATGTGGTATATGCCTACAATGGAGTATTACTCAGTTGTAAGAAGGAATGAAGTATTGTCACATACTACAACTTGGATGGACCTTGAAGATTTTATGATGAGTAAATTAAGCCAGTCAATAAGTGACAAATACTGAATGATCTTACTGATACAACCTAAGGATAATGAGCACTCTCATTGATGTATAATGTGGAAGATAGGGTACCAGGAGATAGAAACAGTAGAGAGTGGTGAGCCAATGCTCAGTCTGGGCAGCATCTATGATAAGGTGGAGGTTGATGGTTTGGCAGTGAATAGGAGAGATGGGGTGCTGCCAGGTTAAGTGTGGTTGATGGTGCTGAGTGTGACTGTCGCATTATTGAGGGGATGGTTTAGGCCATCCATGGAGCTGGGGGAGGGCTGCAGAAAGGAACAGTTGAATTCCTGGGTGGTTAAGAATACAATTGTGGGAGTGTTCTTTTGGTTTCTATGTTAGGGGAGAGTCACCAGTGCAGGGTGTTGGTGATGAGGGGATGTGCAGGGAAGGATAGACCTGTGGCATGACTCTATGGAATATGAATATGTTCATGTTGTCATAGAGTGTTATCTCAATTGTTGGAGCCACACACAGTAACCAGCAAATATTAAACTCCTATCCTGAAGCGTCCTGCTACATTCTTGCATATAGTAGCAAGAATCTCGAGAGTTTATAGGCAGGGTCTAACAAAAAAGAAAACAGACAAATATGCCAAGATTACAATATTAATACTTGTACTAATGAAACTTATTCTTTTAGAATTGAAACCTACCCTAATAATAATGATTGCCTAAGAGTTATCTCCTGATAACCTCCTTTTTACACACATGTGGCTGTTTTGTAAGCCAAACTCAGCAAATATACTCACTACTTTCCCGCTGGCATGGGACATGACTCTCAGGGATGAACTTCCCTGGCACCAAGGGATGAAAACCAATCACCAACCAATGATGCATTGGTAAAAAGAGCTGGAATAAAAGGAGAAAACATTAAATACAAAAGAATTTCTAAGGTTAAGAAATTTCATATAATTTGAGAAGGCATTTCAGAGGTCATGCTTATGCACATCTCAAGCAGATCTCATTAACTATCACAGTAACCAAAGCAAAACAGGTGTGTTACGGAGGGCCCTAGAGACCTCCAGACAATTTAGGTAATGCACACAACCTCATGAAATCAGCACCTCTTCAGTCAGCCTTACCTTGCAGTATATGATAACCTATTTCCCCAAATGTAACAGAGTTAGACACATTTATAATTTCTTGACACACAATTCTTCTACCCCATGTATGTGACCATATAATTAGCACTATGCCCAATAAATACATGTCCCAGAAACTTAAATCTTTGGTTTGTTGAACCCTGAATCTCAATATGGTTGTGGCCAACACTTAGTTCATCAGAATCACTGAGTAGAAGTACCAAAATAATGATGATCAACTACCCCCATGCCCTCCCAAAAAGATATCTACAACTACAAGAAAAACAGATATTTCCATTTGTCCCATAAGATCTAAGCCCCCTCTTAATCTACAGCAGAGAGGGCATCATCATCCCCAAATCCTCAAGGTTGTGGAGTGAACAAACATAAGGGGGAATGCAGCCCTGGACCAAATTAGAATTACTATTATTGTAGTAACAGAAGAACTTGTAATATTGATATGAGGATAGTGGTTTTCCAGGGTTCTCTGGGGAAGGAGAGGAAATAAATACTTGGAAAACAGGGCATTTTTAGTGCATTGAAATTATTCTGCATGGTATGATGGATACATTTTGTCAAATTCTATAAAATAGTACAGACAAAAGTGTCAACCATAATGTAAACTATTGGTCTTAGTTAGTAATGTTCCACAATGACATAAGATGTTATTAATAGGGGAAAATTTGAAAAGGGGAGAGGATGGCATATATGGGAATCACTTATTTCTTTTTTTGGTGGTGGTGGGGGGAAAGGGCGCAATAAGCTGAGCTGCAGCCCAGAGGTAGGTGGCCTCAGCGGAAGACCAGGAGGAGAGGTAGCGAAGCTCCTCCAGCTCGGCCTGATACACCAAGAAAAAGACCGGCCCCTCCACGTTTGCACCCTTGGCCCTCTCCCCCCACCCTGCCCCACCTGTCTGCCCAGCACTTCACGGCCTACCCACTTCGCGCCGCCAGCTGCCTTCCGCAATCCGGTCCTGAGGCGGCACGGGCTTGCCCCAGGCGGCCCAGCAAAGCCCTCGGCCAGATGAGACTACGACCCTTCCCCTCCGTGCACACCCTTTCCCATAGAATAACGCACCTGCGGCCCTGGCCTCGGCCGAAAGCTGAGGTGGCAGCGGGCTGGCCAGGCCTGGGGGATGGACCCTCGGGCAGTCAACTCTTCTTCCCCTGCAATTCTGCCCACCCGTCTCGTCTCACTCAGCCACCAAGCAGCCGCCTTGCTCCTCAGCTGCCTCTAAATCTGAAGAGCATCTTGGGCACCAGAACCAAAATCTCACCTATAGTTTTGATGTAACTTTGATGCAATCTAAAACTTCTCTATAAAGTTTATTATATGAGGAAAAAACTGAAAATATGAATAAAATGTTATTGTAGTAACTGTGAAATATTAATAATTGCAGTAATGGAAAAAGTCAAACCAGTAAATGCATAGTCAAGTTTCTTATACAAAATTCTGAGCTCATAGAATTCTTGCTAATTATTTTATTTTTATTGTTGTATTTTAAATACTGCAATTGTAGTATCAAATAGTGATATAAACTTTGTGCTCAATGTTTAAAAATAAAACAATCCCAATAATTGTTTCATTATGTGGTCTCTTTTGTTTGAAAATTCCTATTTTCAAAAAATTGTTTGCCATATGCTTAGAAAATGCACAGAAGTGTTTGTAAGTAAGTTACAGAAGAGACTAAGAAGGACATTACTATTAAACCAAAAACAAGACGTAGCACAGTTGGAATGTGTAGAACAACTAATTAATAAAATCCATTTTAATATTGTATGAATTTTCTTAAGAAATACTTCAGAAACAATTCTATAGTCTTGACTTCCCTTTTTACCAAACATAATTTAAGGATTTAGGGACTTTTTCAGTAGCTAAATCTTCAGGACTTTGCTTATTTTCCACCTTTTTTTGGAATTTCTGTTAGAGTTGAAATATTTACTTTATATATTTTTTGACTGAGTCAGATGACAGTTTACTTTGACTGAATGAAACTCAAATTTTCATGAGTCATAAATCAAGCCAGTTTTCTGATTCATAATTTTAGAATATTATATATAGAAGACAGATATTCTGATGACTCTTGGCAAAATCATTGGATTGATGTGGTCAAATATGAGAAATTCCAAATAAAATTTGTTCCTTTTGCTGGGACAAATTCCAGCAAATATTTTTTAATTATTAATATTTTTCAATATTAAAAACATAGTATTTTAATTATTAAAAACATATTTAATTATTAAAAACATATAGTACTGAATTCAATAAGAGATTAGTGGTGTTCAGTTATACCAAATGGATTGAATGAGCCTAAAAATTATCTAACAAGTATAATACAAATTTTATATATTTCTTAAATTGGATATTCCTTAAATTGAATTATTCAATTATGTCTCTACTATATTTGCCCACTACCAGAAATTCAACTTAAAATCTTTAACTTGTTTTTTGGTTATGGAGTCAAAATTTAGTAATATATAGTGCCTGGTATTACTTAATTCAGTTCAAGATTTCCTGATACATTCCTCTTTTATAGTACATTAATGAAGTGTTGGCATAGACTCTAGTTTATAAAGGCCAACTGCTTATGCACAAGAACCCAAATAAAACATTGTATGATGGATATTCTTAAACCTAGTTGCTTGTCCAGTTTGTCCAGGTTGGACATAAAGTGGTATTAGTTACATTCTAAGGAAACAAATTGATGTCCACTGAATTTTTCCATAGTGAACAATTAGTTAGAGCTAATAAAGGTATAATCAACAACAAAAAATTCTAAGACCATTAAATATTACTACTCCTCCCAAATATTAAGTAGTCACCTATAATATATAACTGCCTATAAGGTATTAATCATTTCCTTACACATCTAATAATATTTACAGTGATATATCTGTGTTAATTTATAATTTATAAGATGTACATTTATATTATTCTCACAAGAGAAGAGGAGGTTTAATTTATCTATTTTTTTCTCTTGTTGCTTTTGCTTTGGGTGTAAGGTTTAAGAAAACTACCACCCATCATAATATCTTGAAGATGTTTTTCTACATTTTCTTCTTGGAGTTTTATGGTTGCTGTTGTTATATTCAGGTCCTTGATCCATTCTGAGTTAATTTTTTATAAGGTGTGAGATAGGGGCCTTATTTCTTTTTTTTTGTTCAGTTCTCCCAGCACCATTTGTTGAATAGATTGTTCTGACCCAGCTGGGAGGGCTTGACCACCTTGTCAAAAATCATTTGACTATAGAAGTGACAGTTTATTTCTGAGTCCTCGATTCTGTACATTGGTCAATGTGTCTGTCTTTATGAGAGTATCATGCTGTTTTTACCCTGTAACTAAGTAATATGTTTTAAAGACTGGAAGTGAGAGTTTTCCAACATCATTCTTCCTTTTAAAGACATTTTTAGCTATTCCGGACCCCTTAGCCTTCTAAATAAAATTGATAATTGGTTTTTCTACTTCTGCAGAAAAGGCGTTAGGATATTTATTGGGATTGTGTTGAATCTTAAAATCAGTTTGTGTAGAATTGACATCTTAACATTATTTAGTCTTCCAATCCAAGAACATGAAATGTAATTCCATTTATTGAAGTACTTCTTCAGTTTCTTTTAGCAATATTTTGTAGTTTTCTGTATACAGGTCTTTATTCCTAAATATTTGATTGTTTTAGTTGCTGTTAAAAATGGAATTGTTTTTTGATTTCCACCTCAGATTACATGTCAGTAGTGTATAGAAACACTGTTGATATTTGAATATTAATCTTGCATCCCACCACTTTGCTGAAATCGTCTATTTGTTCTAGTAGGGTGTTTTTGTTTTTTTTTTTTTTTGGTGGATTTTTTCAGGAGATTTTATATATACGGTGAAATAATCAGCAAATAGTGAAAGTTTTACTTCTTTCCTTACTATATGGGTGCCTTTTAAATCTTTATCTGGCTAATTGTTCTAGGTAGAACATAATAGCACAAAATTGAATAACAGTGGTAACAGTGTACATCCTTGTCTTGTTCCTGATTTTAGCAGGAAAGCTTTCAGTCTTTCACCATTAAGTACAATGCTAGTTGTAGGTTTTTCATATATATACTTTTTAAAATTGAGAAAGCTTCCTTCCATTCCTTTCTTTTGGAGTGTTTTATCAAGAATGTGCATTGTACTTTTCAAACGCCTTTTCTTCATCAATCGAGGGGATCATGTGGTTTTACTTCTTCAATGTGGTTTTTTTGTGTGTGTTGAACCACCATTGCATCCCTCACATGCCTGGGATAAAACCCAATTGATCGCAGTATAAAATTCTTTTAATGTGCTTTTGGATTAAGTTTGTAAATATTTTGTTGAGAATTTTTGCATTTATATTCATTAGAGATATTGGTCTGTAATTTTCTCTTTTATATATAATATCTTTTCTGGGTTTTGGTATTAGTGTGATACTGGCTTCATAGAATGAGTTTGGTAGTGTTCTTTCATGTTTGATGTTTTGGAAGAGATTAAGCAAAATTGGTATTAGATTGTCTTTGGATGATTGGTATTATTTGCCTGGGAAGCCATCTAGTCTCGGACTTTTCATCTTTGGTAGGTTTTTGATTATTGTTTCAAACTCTTCACTTGTGATTGATTTGTTGAGGTCTTCTATTTCTTCTAGGGTCTGTGTAGATGGTTTGTGTGTTTCTAGGGATTTCTCCATCTCCTTTGCATTGTCTAGTTATTTGGCATATAGTTGTTCATAATATCCTCTCATTATCTCCCTTATTTTTGCAGGGTCAGAGGTAATTTCTGATTTTATTTATTTGAATCTTCTCTCTTTTTTTGTCAGACTAGCTAATGGTTTGTCGATTTTGTTGATCTTCTCAAAGAACCAACTTTTGATTTTGGTGATTCTATTGTTTTTTTTTTGTTGGTTTTTTTGTTGGTTTGCTTGGTTTGAGATTAGTTTCCTGCTCTTTTTCTCGTTCCTGCAAGTGTGCAATTAGATCTTCAATTTTAGCTCTTTCTTCTTTTTTAATGAAAGCATTGAGAACTATAACTTTCCCTCTCAGCACTGCCTTTCCAGTGTCCCATAAGTTTTGATATGTAGTGTTCTCACTTTCATTCATCTCAAGATATTTGCAGAATTCTTTTTTAAATTCTTTTTTGACCCACTGATTATTTAAATGTATGTTGTTTAATCTCCATATGTTTATGAATTTTCCCTTTTTCTATCCATTAATGATTTTCAACTTCATTCTGTTATGATCAGAGAAAGTGTTTGGTATAATTTCAATATTTTTACTTTCTTGTGTCCCAATATATGGCCTATCTTGGAGAAGGAATTATGTCCAGCTTGAAAAGCAATAATATCCTGTATTTGGGGGGAGCAATGCTCTATAGATATGTGTTAGGTCTAGTTCATTTTTCATATGATTCATGTTCTCTCTTTCTTTATTTATCTTCTGTCCAGATGTTCTATCCAAAACTGAGAGTGGTGTATTTAAGTCTCCAGCTATTATTGTAGATACATTTAATTCTCCCTTTAGCTTTGCTACTTTGTCCCTCATGTATCTTAGAGCACTCAGGTTAGGTGGATAAATATTAGTACAATTATTTCTCTTTGGTGAATTGCCTGCTTTATTGGTATATAATGACCTTTTCATCTCTTACAACAGTTTTGAATTTTAAATCTATTTTGTCCAATATTAGTATCACTTCTACTGTTCTGTTTTGGTTACTGTTTGCATGGAATAACTTTTTCCAATCTTGAATTTTAAACCTGGTTGTGTACTTATGTCTCATGTGGGTCTCTTGTAGAAACATAGATGGCTCATATTTTTTTAATCCATTCTACCAGTCTATATCTTTTGACTGGGGAGTTCAATACATTAACTTTCAATGTTATTACTGTAAAGGCATTACTTAATTCATCCATTTTGTCCATTTGCTCTCTATTGACATATTGTTCTATTGCCTGTCTTCTTACCCTTTAGTTTACCCTTTCCAATAATTTCCATTAATAAACTCATCTCCAAATCTCTTGCCCTGGTTCTTTCCTTTCAAGCTGCAGCACTCCTTTTAGTATCTCTTGTAATTCTGTTCTTTTGGTAAAATATTCTATCAGTTTTTGTTTGTTTGTGAACATTTGAACTCACCCACATTTTTGAAAGACAGTTTTGCAAGATAACAGAATTCTTGACTGGCAGTTTTTCTCTTTTAGTACCTTAAATATATCATACCTCTTTCCTCTCAACTTCAAGTTGTCTGATGAGAGGTTGGCAGTTAATCTTACCAAGTTTCCCTTATATGTGATCTTTTCCTTTTCCTTTTCTGCTGCGTTCAGAATCCTCTCTTTAACTCTGATATTTGTCATTCTGAATAGAAAGTGTCTCAGAGCAGGTAGGTCTTTCTGGATTTCTTCTGTTAACGGTGCATTGTCCTTCTTGGACAATGTCTTTCACAAGGGTTGGAAGATTTTGGTCATTATTTCCTCAAATAGTCTCTCTGCCCCTTTCCATTCTCTTTTCTTTTTGGGAAACTGATAGTGCAAGAGTTTATGTGTTTCTCATAGTCATTCAATTATTCAATACTCTCTTCCATTTTTTCCCTTATCTTCTCTTTCTATTCTGTCTTTTCCAGTTCAGATGCTCTGTCTTTGAAATCACTAATTCTTTCTTCAAGCTATTCAAATCTACTCTTATGTGTTTAATGTATTTTTAATTTCATCTATCTTGTCTTTCATTCTCATAAGGTCTGTTCCTTTTCTTTGTAGGCTTTGAAATTGTTCTTTATCCTTATCCAGTGTCTTCTTAATATCCTTTATTTCTTTGGTCATATTTTCTTTAAATTCTTGAAGTGATTTAGGAGAGTTGTATTATTATCACTGATTAATTATCTTAAATCCTGTATCTCTTCAGGATATTTGGTTAGTTCTTTTGGCTGGGTCACCTATTACTGTTTCCTAAGATGGCTTGTAATATTTTGCTGATGTCTAGGTTGCCAAATATGTGTGTGAATTTACTCTGATGGCCAGTTTCTCTCACTTGCCTATTTTTTTATAGCTCTTTGATATTTGGCCCAACTTATTCTAAGTCTTTAAAATTGTCTGGCTTAAGTTACCAAACTTGGACCCAGCACTCACTAGTGGGGTGCAGATTTTCCCCCAGGAGTTGGATACAGAAAGTGCAGAGAACGGTTTTGTCCAAGCAATTTCCAGGTATGCCAGCAGATGTCACTTATTAGCACACCTTCAAAACAGGTCTTTCAGTCTCAGAACAATCACACTCTCACACACATACACACAACCACACACAGAAAGAGACAGAAAGATGAGAGAGAGAGAGAGAGAGAGAGAGAGAGAGAGAGAGAGATCCTTAAAATAACCTCAAAACACAACATTGAACTATGAAATGGATAGGCCATAACCTAATGTTTTTCATTTTAAATTTGTGCATGTTTTAAACCATGATTTTGTAAAGTTTTTCAGCATGTCAACTTATAATTTCCAGAGCTTTAAAATATGTAAAGTTATTTTTCATATACCACTCATCACATCACTGAGTTATGTAACACTCTTAATATTCCCATTTACCATGGCAAAGTGAAACTCCAAACTATTGAGGACATTTCTAGAAACTTCAGAATATATACATTTTTATTCAATTATCTAAGGCCTTTAAAAGGTTCTCTAGAGATATAAATATATGAGACTATATGCCAGTAAAACCACTGACATGTATAAATGGAAGCATGGCACTTCTTTTAAGGAGGCAGACAAGTGTGACTTTTAGGCAGATGGCCTCAGAATCAGACAGCTGGCTTCAGTGTTTGTCATTGCCTAGATTAGTAACCTTAAGCCCAGTATACCTCAATTTCCTCATCTATAAAATGTGAGAGCATTATCTAACTTATCAAGTTGGTGAGAAGTGAACACTGCCTCTCTGTCTCTCATATATATATATATACACATATATACATATATATGTAGTGTGAGTGGTAGTATTGCTAATATACTTCGAATTATTCTCATTTATATCATAAAAGAAAAAGAAAAACAACTAAATACTCCCATTTCTATGTATGTTTTTGTGCAACTGCACACATACACATACATACAATCTACAGAATTTGATTGACCAAAATCCATAAGCATTGTCAATTTCTATTATATTTTTAACAATTCAATCACATTAAACATTTAATGTGCTTTATTTAGCCCAGTTTTGAAACCATAGATAACTTAAATCCTAAACAACTTAGAGGGGAAATTTCTTTTGCTTTTATGTGGTTATAGGAAATTTCTACAGCATACTTTTTCTTTCCATCTCATTCACTTCTGAATTTAGTACAGAAACAGAGAAAGCAGAACAAAAATCAGTAAAGGAAGGGAAGAAGGGGATATGGGAAAAATGAAGAAAACTCAGTGAATGGAAGGAAGAAGGGAAGGAGAGAGCTTAGTACTCCATATGACCATAGACCTGCAGGGACTTAACTTCCGATATTACATCCAATATACTCTTAAATATTAAGCACTTTGTTTTAGCTTCCAAACCCAACTTTCATCATTCACATATTTTGATGAAAAACTCATTACAGAATGGTGCTTTAGTAACATGAAGAAGAAATTAGAATAAAACATGAATATTAATAATTTATCCTTTCAATTTTCTGTTTTCAGAATAACAACTGTTTTTATTGAATTGTACTATTTAAAAGTGTCTTCTATAATTTTACTGAGAGAATTTCGCTATTCTAATTGGTATTAACAAGATTATTGTCAGAAAACCAAATAAACTATGAGGAGGTACTGAAAGATAGTATGGCAAATCTATCTACCTTGGTAAATGAGTTTGCACTAAGAGGATTTTGAAGGGCTTAGGGATCTTTCTGATTCTGTATGCTCTGCTATTGAAATGGAGCTTTGGCAGGATTGGGATCATTATTGCAGAATCCCATCTGCATGCTCCCACCTATTTCCTGCTTTGAAGCTTCTCTCTTCTGTAAGTATATTATTCTCCCATTATTGCTCCCCATACACTGAAGAATATTCTAGCAGAGAATAAGGTGGTCTCTTGCATTGACTCTGCCTGTCAGTTCTTCCTCTTCTTCCTCTTTACTATTGTAGGCACATTCCTGTGGCTACCATGGTAAAATACCATTTCACTGTAATTTGAAAATCCCCTTTTTAATTGATGATCATACTTGAACATGTCTATGGCCCTTTGCTTGTGGCAATACATATTTCCATGACCTTTAGCCTATTGTTTTGAGGTAGAAATGAAATAAATAACTTCATCCATTACCTCCCTCTTCTGTTATTCTTGTCCTGCTCAAACATTGCACTCAATCACATGGAAATTTTAGGTGTGTGAGACTTCATTATTGTAGTCATATTCTTCATCAACTTTGTCTTGTATGCACAATATCACAGTCATTTTGAGGATCTGCTTTATCAAGGAACACCCAAAAACCTTCTCCACCTAATCATACCACCTTGTGGTGGTCATCTACTCTTTGGGTCAGTGCTCTTCATATATGCACAACCAAATGCCAACTCCTCTGTGGAAAAAATAGATAGTAGTATCAGTATTTTTATACCCTGGCCTTCCTCATGTTACAACACTTGGTCTCTATTCTGATGAACAAAGACATTAAAGATCTTCTGAGGAGAATCATTCACAGCTATAGGCCTGAATTCTGACCTTTCATCTTGGGTTACAGCAACACAGGAAAGCTGAATCCTTGTACATGTGGAAAGATAGAAATGTGCACATGTCTAGTGGGACATGTGAGTCAGGGCAGGATTTAACATAATGGTGATACTGGCATGTATCCTAAACGCTATTTTCTAAAGTGTATGAAAGCAAACAAAGTAACTTAATCAACACAGTTCAGTTAAAAGAAAGAAGCTGTAAGCAATTTTTTACTGTTTCAATGAAGTTTCTTGTCCTCAGAAGAGAGGTATCTACATTTGCCATGTCTACTACCTTTTTTTTTTTTCATTTAGATTCCATTTTACATACCTTTCCACATTTTGAGCTACCCTCTGGACCATCTCTTCATTATCCACTTTTTAAAATCCCACTCTCTGCATTCATTTCTGTACATCTTGATTCAAGTCTCATACATGGATTAATTGAAGTTAGTACAGATAGACTAAGGAAAAATTGATTTAGAGTCAGAATTTTCTTTGAATCATAGATTTGTAATACATGAGTTGTGTGGTATTGAGTATGGTACTCACTGTGTCAAAATAAAATATATGAAAACTTAATTTTACCAGGTCTCCCAGTTTAAGGTAACTCTGACTTTATTTAGTCCTAAATCTAATATAGTCAAAATATTGCAAAACACAGGAAAGAAAAGAAAAGAAAATTACAGACAAATACCTTTCATCAACACAGATGCAAATATTTTAAACAAAATTTTATCAAATTGAATCAATATGTAAAAATGACTGTATGCCATGAACAAGTGGGCTTTACCCAAGGAGTGCAGGGGTAGTTTAATATTAAAAATCACACACACAATAAATGTAATTCCCCATAAAAAGAAAGAAAAAAGAAAAACCATATGATCATCTCAGCAGATACAGGAAAGTCATTTGAAAAAATTGAATTTCTATTCTTAATAAAATGTCCAGCAAACTTGGAAGAGAAAGGATGTTCCTCAATCTGATTAAAGACACACATACACACACACACACACACACTTATTACTTATAGCTAACATTCATCCCCAATGAAAAAGAACAATACAAGATTTTCTACTGTCGTTGCTTCTATTCAAAATTTTACTAGAAGTTCTAATTCTAACTAGTGCAAAAAAGCATGAAATGTTGGCTGAAAAGAAAGAAATTTAAAAAAAGAGTAATTCATCAGATTGAAAAAGAGGGAATAATACTGTACTTGTAATTTATATGATTGACTGTTTATCTCACACTTTCTCCAGTTTTATGCCCTTGCCTAAGAATATGATTCAATGCACACGTTTCCATAATTCTTGCGAACAAGTATTTAGAGGGGAGGAACATGGTAGGCACCAACACTTCACAACCAATAGAGTATGTGTTCATATTTTTAAATTTTAGTTAGAAGGTATCTAGTGACTAATTCCCTGCATTGTAGCATATAAAATGGATTTGATACCAATGGATTAACACAAAGCGAAATATAAAGTTTATTTCATGATACTTTCAGGTGACAAGATGTTACCTAGTGGAAGGCAATTAAAGCACTTAATATTAATAAATAAAAAGGTGATATAAATCAGAAACAATAAATTTTCAGGAAAGTCATAAAAATTGGAGAACTTGGTTACTACTATAGATTATAAATTAATGGTTATGTTTTCTGCTGCAAATACAGAAGGAAAAAATCAACATGATGCAGAAGTCACAAAATTTTATTGATTGTCTTATAAACCCTTCATGAGATATTTTGATTGGGAGTCCAGGGAGAAGTTGGAGAGCAGAAAGATATTAAATGGAGAATTTGGTGTGTGTGGATAGATACTGTTATCTCCTCCAGAAAAGAAATACATAGGAGTTTCTATGATGAAGGCACTTAAAAACTCTTCTGTATTTGATGTTTTCTGCTTTTGGTCAAATTCTTTTTATAAATGCATGACTGGTTGGTGATTGAAATTAATCCCTTGGTGCCAGGAAGTATCAACCCTAGGAGTCGTGTCCCATGCTCGGGGGATGGTAGTGCATTTATTTGCTGAGTTTGACTTAGAGAAAGGCCACATTTGAATAACAAGGAGGATTTCAGGAAGTTACTCTGAGGTAATAGTTATTGTTAGGCAAAGTTTCAGTTTTACAAGAAATAACGTTCATAGTTCCTTGTATTAATAATGGGGGATGACATAATGACCTGTTTTCTTATATTAGGCACTCCCTAACTATTCAAGAGATTCTTGATTTTTATTTGAGAATGTAGCAGGACTCCTAAGCATGGGAGTTTAATATTTTCTTGTTCATTTTGTGTGTCTCCACCCACAGAGATAACATGACATAATGAATACATTCATATTTCATATAACCATACCCCAGATACACTCTTTCCCACACATCCCCTCACCTCCAACACATTAAGACAGTGACCTTCCCTTGCCAATTTTGCCAAAACAATATTCCCAAAATTGTATTTTCAACCAGTCTTCCATCTCCCCAGAGATCATCTGTTCTTTCCTCTAGAATTCTCCCAATTTCCATGGATATTCCAAACCACCCCTAAAACACTGCTCCTCTCATGCTCCAGCATCATTGATCCCACTCATTTCCATGTACCAACATCAAGTCATCCACTGCCAAACCACCATGTTCCACCTTATCATAGGTTCTGTACAGATTGAGCATCAGCTCACCACTCTTTACTCCCTTTCTTTCACCTGGTAAACTATCTTCCAGACTATCTCTCTTTGAGTCTGCTCAAGATCCTTAGTTCATATCAGTGAGGTCATGCAATATGTGTCATTTAGTGACTGGCTTACATCACTCAAAATAAAGTCTTCAAGATTCATCCATGTTGTCACATGTGTCCAAACTTCATTCTTTCTTACAGCTGCATAATATACCACTGTATGAACATAACACATTTTACTTATCCATTCATCTGTTGATGGACACTTGGGTTGCTTCCAACTTTTGGAAAAAGTGAAATAATTCTGCTATGAACTTTAGTATGCATATATCTGTTCATGTCCCTGCTTTCAGTTCTTCTGGGTTTATACCCAGCATTGGTATTGCTGAATCATCTGGCAATTTTATATTTATGTAGCTTCCTGGGGAACAGGGAAATCATATTCCACAATGAATACACCATTCTACATTCCCAACAGCATTGGATGGGTGTTGTCATTCCTTTACATCCTTTCCAATACTTGTAGCTTTCTGGTTTTTTATTAGCAGCCAGTCCAATAGGGTTAAGATGATATCTCATTGTAGATTTCTTGATTTTCATTTCCCTCATAGCTAGTCATGAAGAGCATCTTTTCATGTGCTTTTTAGCCATTAGTATCTCCTCTTTGGAAAAGTATCTATTCAAATCTCTTGCCCATTGTTTACATGGGTTGTTTCTGTTTATCTTTGGAGATGTGGGATTTCTTTATATATGCTGAATATTAGACCATTATCAAATATAGAGATAACAAATATTTTCTCCCATTGAGTATACTGCCTTTTCATTTTATTGACAAACTCCTTTGAAGCACAAAATATTTTAACTTTGAAAAGATCCCACAAATCTATTTGTTGTTCTTTCCTTGCTCCTGCTTTTGGTGTAAGGTTTATGAAACCGTTTCCTACTACAAGATCTCAAAGATCTTCTAGTAGCTTTATGGTCTTGGTTCTTATATTTAAGTCTTTTAACCATCTTGAGTTAATTTTTGTATAGGTTGTGAGATGGTGATCTCTCATTCTTTTGGATATGGATTTCCAATTCCCCCTGCACCATTTGTTGAAGAGGCCATTTTGTCCCAGTTGAATGGGTTCTCTGGCTTTGTCGAATATCCATTGGCAACATACATGTGGGTCTTATTCAGACTTCTCATTTTAGCTCCATTGGTCAGAATGTCTATCCTTATTCCAAAACCATTCACCTTTGACCACTGTAGCTTTGTAATATGCTTTAAAGTCAGGCAGTGTGATTCCTCCAATTTCCTTTTTCTTTTTAATATATTTGTTTATTCAGGGACCCTTGCACTTCCAAATAAATTTTATAATTAACTTTTCCAATTCAGTAAAAAAATAATGCTTTTTAAAACTATTATGGGTATTGTATTAAGTATGTAAACAATTTGGGTAAGATAGACATGTTATTATATTTAGTCTTCCAATCCATGAACATTGAACATTCTTCTATTTATTAAGGTCTTTTTAGATTGATTTATTTTACAATGTTGTGTAATTTTCTGTGTACATGTCCTTACATCTTTAAGTTTATTCCTAGATATTTGATTTTTTAAGTTATTGTAAATGGAATGTTTTTCTCGATTTCCTCCTCAGATTCCTCATTATTAATGCACATAAATGCTACTGATATTTGCATGTTGATCTTATATCCTGCCACTTTACTGAACTTGTTTATCAGCTCTAGAAGATTTGTTGAAGATTTTTCAGGGCTTTCTATGTATAGGATCATGTCATCTGCAGAAAGTGGAATTTTTACTTCTTTTCCAATTCAGATGACTTTTTAATATTTTTCTTGCCTAAGTGCTTGAACAAGTACATTGAACACAATGTTACATAACAACAGTGATAGTGGGCATCCTTGCTTATTCCAGATCTTACAGGGAAAGCTTTTAGCATTTTTCCATTAAGTATTATGTTCGCAGTGGGGTTTTAATATATACCCCTTACAATTTTGAGGATGTTTCCACCTACTTCTACCTTTTAAATTGTTTTTATCTAGAAAACATGCTGTTTCTTGTCAAATGCTTTTCCTTCATCAATAGAGATGATCCCTCCAAGATGCCTCCAATGCATATATTTGTGCGTTTCATGTTGTCATTCATTTCCTTGAGTTCCTGCCTAATTATTCCTGTTTTTTGTCTGTCTATTCTACTATCTGTGAGATTTCAGGTGTCCTATCTTCAACATCATTCATTATTTTCTTTGCTTGTGTAAATCTGCTATTATGTGCTTCCAGTGTATTTTTAATTTCTTATATTTTGACTTTCATCATCATTAGATCAGTTATATTTTTTATGTATGTTTATGATTTCTTCTCTATGTTCCTCCAGTATTTTCTTAATATCCTTTATCTCTTTCTTCACTTCATCAAGTTGATTCAGGCTTATTTATTTTTTTTTTTTTTTTTTGTGGTTATAATTAATTAGTTGTTCCACATTCTGCATATCCTCCTGCTTTTTAGTTTGTTCATTAGACTGGGTGATGGATCCCTGTTTCTTAGTATGGTTTGTAATTTTTTGCTGGTGTCTGGGCATCTGTTTATGTTAATGTGCTTATTAAGTTGATTATCTTCTAGTTATAGACTAGGGCTTTATTTCATTTTTGTGTGTAAGTGCTCTCTTTGATACTTGGTGCCATATATTCTATATTCTTGTATTTGTCTGTGTTTCTCTGAAAAAATGTTAAGACCATAAAAAGGAAAGAAAGAAGAGAAAAATAATAGTAAGAAGAAAAAGATGGAAAAAGAACCATAAATGAGCCAGTAAAAAAAATAAATATTAAGAGAGAAAAGTCATAAAAAATGAAATGAATAAGAATAAAAAAGGTAGAAGAAAAAAAGGAACAGGAAAAAATAAAATAATATAAAAGACCAGAGAGATGAGAAGAGAAAAACACAAATGCAGAACAAACAAGAGAAGGCGGAATAAAAGAAAAGCAAACGAAGAGGGAAAATGAAAGAAAGAAAGGTAATAAAATAAGGAGAAAAAAGAAAATAGAGAAATAAAAAACAAACAAAGAAAAAAAAAATGGGCTTTCCTCTCAGGACACTAGCAACCTTCTCAGGCTGCTAGTGTTCACCAGTTAATCACACTGTGGTCCACCTTCTTCAGGTAAGGTAGCCAGATGACAAAAAATAAAAAATAGAATAAAATAAAAATAATATCATCTAAATAACAATCTCAGTCTAAGTTCTCTGTCAGGAGGCTACTTTCCCTGCAGCCCCCTCCTCCCCTAGGGAGCAGGCTGGATGCCTGACAACTGGCTGGTTCACTTTCTGGCTCCTTTCTCTCCTGGGTTAGTTGGGCACTTGACAGCTCACTGGCTGCCTCTCCCTACCCCTCTTTCCCTCAGGTCAGTTGTGCATCAGATGGCTTGAGGCTGCCTTTCCTTGTTCTCTGTCCCTCATGCCAGTTGGACATTGGACAGCTCATTGCTGCCTCTCCCAGCTCCAGATGCCCACACAACTCACTTCCCTCAATTCCTTCCCTGAGCTGACTGGGCACTGTCTTGCCTGCCCTATCTCTCTTGGCTTCCATCTTCCCTGGCCAGCTGTGTTCCTCCCCACTAGCTGCCTTCTCAAATTACCCCTGTCATCCCACAGCTTCCTTTCTGCCAGGTAAACCTGCCTATCTTCCTGCAGTTTCTGGAGTAGTGCAGCCATCTTGCATCTGTTAGACCTATATCTTTTTTGTTTGTTTGTTTGTTTGATAGGCCTATACCTTTTAATCAAATAAATGGTTCCAAATTAAGTACAGATGCACCCTAGTTATGAGATGGAATACTTTCTGATAAATTTCTCAAATACTATAAATTAAAATAAATACCCTTAATGTTTATACTTATGAATTTAAATTTTGAATTAAAGATACATGGTTTCAAATGTTAGCTCCAAAACTTGGAAGAATAGTGAGATCTAATTGTAACATTTCATTTTCCTCAAAATATTCCATAATTTATTCAAGGTTTGAAGATTGTTTGCATTCTTCCAATTCCTTTACACTTTAAACATAGCCTGTAATTTAATTTTCTTGTATAATGAACATATCATGCTACATCCTTATTGTCTGTAATATAGAGAAACACACCTCTTCAAAATCTTTCTCCTAAACATACTCATAGTGCTAAATCCTGCCAATCTCCTACTGTAGAGATGTTCTGAATATATACCATATTTGATTAATAGATTACATTCTTAGTGTATTTTTCAGATGTAGAAGGATTTTTAAAAATTTTTGTTAAATAAATTATTTCTGTCCAAAGAAAACATTAACTCCTTCAAGAGAAACTGCACCCACAAAATCCATGGATTTTGCTTCATTCTATTGATTTGATGGAAAATCAATGAATAATATTACAAAATGTTTATATTAGGTATTATTCAATCTCATAAATTTCAAATAGGACATTGACTGCCCAGTAACATGGCCTTTTATACATTCATTTAATTTTCTTTCTATAATATCAACAGGATCAGTGAAGGTCCTTTTTTTCTTTTTATTTCCATTTTTTCAATTTTTTAAAAGTTACTTTGAGTACATAAACATTACAGAGAATTTTTAGGATATTCCCATATGCCCTGCTCCCCACACCTCCCACATTTTCCCACATTAGCAACATCTTTTATCAGTATGGTACATTCATTGCAATTGATAAACACATTTTGGAGCATTATCACTAAGGATGGATTATAGTTTACGTTGTAGTTTACACTCACTGTAACTACAATGTAAACTATATTGACTCTGTAGGATATGACCGGATATATAATGGCCTGTATCTGTTGATATAATGTCTTTCAGGATGATTCCCAAGTCCCAAAAATGCCCCCTATTACACTTATTTTTTTCCCTCCTTAACCCCAGAGCATCCATGGATCACTGCCTCCACAACAATGGTATTTCTTATATTCCTTTAATTACAATAAGTCTATAGTAGAATATTAGTAAGTTTATTTTAGTCCATAGTTTGTTTCCCAATCCTGTGGTCTCTGGGATGGTGATGCCCACTCCACCATTTATTGAGGGGATCTTTGATCCCATACATCTGATGGATGGGACTCTCTTGCTTGCATTTGTAGGCGCTCTTGGTTCCTTGGTATGTTGTTTGTCCATCTTCTCCTCCCCGTTAGTTGTCCTGGGTGAGTCCATTGAACTGGAGAGTAGTTGTTGCAACTCCGTTGAGGTTCAGGGCTCAATTGACACATGGACAGCCCAAAGATTTAAGTCTCTTGGATGTACACTTACCAACTCTAGTACTAATTATGGGTCCCCATAAAAGGGAAAGCATTGCTGAGTTTAACTCTGTCACACTGGGGAACATAAATATCAGATTAGCGTTCAGGGGCAAGAAGCCAAATTCCTGAGCTATCTGCCCTGTCTACAGTGTCTGGATGTCTCCACATCCCTGAGGAGCTTCATTATTTGGGGTAGTATCTACTTTGGCTGTGAATGAGATCCTGTTGAGAGATACCTCTGGGATGGCCTCCTGACGCACTTTGAAGTCTCTTAGCCATATAAACTCATTTTTCTTTAGCTTTTCCCCCTTTTGGTCAAGGTCTTTTATTTTTTCCAGATGCATGCTTATTGGTACATGGTAGCATTCCCTTGGTGCCAGGGAGGCTAATCCCCCAGAGTCATGTTACACTCTGGGGGGAATTTACGGCTTTTATATGCTGAGTTTGGCTTAGAGAAAGGCCACATTTGAGCAACAAGGAGGCTCCCTGTAAGTAAATCTAAGGCACCCTGTGTCACTAGGCTGTTTCAATTTCAAGAGCAAAGACTCATAAGATAGTCATCAATATCAAGTGTCCTTCAGTGGGCCATCCTTCTTCACAAGCCATTGCCCCTGTACTTGAGACATTCTTGGTGTTCCATTAGAGAATGTGGCAGAGTTCCCCCAGATGTGAATTTTTATATTCTATTGGTTATTATGTGAATCTCCAACCACTGTGACAATACCCCATGAACACTTGAACACATTTATATGCCTTATAGGTATACCCAGCTGAACTTCCTCCCATGAATCCCTCCTCAATGACACCCCACACCAATCATCCACCCCTGCCACCGTTGTAAACCTTCTGTGATCTAAAACCTCTTCAATAAAGAAGCCAATAAAATAGCCACATGCAATTAATAAGAAAATGAAATAATGATAGTTTTATACATAAGAAGTAAAAGACAGAAAAAAATTAATAAAAAGTAAAAATAAAAATATTTTTTCAAATTGGGATATTAAAAAATAATGAAAAAGTATTTAAAGAAATAGACTTTATTTATTTTTTTCTGTCTTTTTTTTGCATTTTGCCTTTCATCACTGCAAGACTGTTGTCCTGTATATATAGTGAATTTTTCTTCCATTTATTCCCCCAGTGTCTAACATTTTTTTTTTCATATTTTCTTCAAAAAAGTTTTAGGTCACAGTAGAATCATGTACAGAATACAGGGGATTCCTATATACTCAATATCTTCCCCCTTTACCCCTTTCCCCCATCAATAGCATTTTACATGTGGATGGTATACTTGTTTCAGCTGATGCACAAATATTGAAACATAGCTACTAACCATCATCAATGGTTCACATTATGGTTTAAAATTTGGACCATATACTTTTATAAAATCTTATAAAATTTAACATGTCCTGTATCCATCATTTCAAGATAATGCAAAACACTTACATCACCTTCAAAATGCCCCCTGTTCCATCTATTTTTTTCCTCCCTCTCCCTCCCCTTTGGCCCATGACAACCACCAGGCTTCACTCCTTGAAGGACAAGATTCATAGTTAATTGCACCCTCACTGAGGGATTGACACACTGGTCTGTCCTCCCCTGTTAGAACCCGCTGATGCTCTCAAGTGACTCCCATCCCTCTGTTTGAGAACATAGCAGGCCTCCCTAGGATGAAAGTCGAACATTTCCCCCTCATTGTGTGGATCTCTACCCATTGATGCAACACAGTATGCCAAAATGGTCACCCACACACACTCCATAGAAGCCTGTCCCAAGTGTGCCCTGGTCTGAAAGCCCCAATCCAAGACTCTAAACCAGTAACCTTTCTTTGACATATTGCCAAATGAGCATTTTCAACATTGTAATTTCAATCACATACCTGCCACAATTCAGTGTTCACCTGCTTCCTCCCCCAACCATCCCCCTAATTCCATGGACCATACAACCACCCTCCCCACCCTATCGCCCTGTCAAACCTGCACCAACCAACCCAATTTTATCACTATACCCTGACATATTCCTTCATTGCACAACTACACGCTTCCACCTTGTCATAGATTTTGCTTGTATGGTCATTGGCTCACAATCTTCTTCTCCCTTTCTATTTCCTGTAAACCTATCTTCCAGACAATAGCTCTGTGAGACTGTTCAGTTTGCTTAATTTATATCAGTGAGATCATATAATATTTGTCCTTCAATGCATGGCATGCTTCACTCAACATAAGGTCCACAAGGTTCTTCCATGTTATCCCTTCTTTTTGTATTGTATTCTTCTTACAACTGAGTAATATTCCATTGCATATATGTACTACATTTTGTTTATTCATTCATCAATTGATGGGCATTTGGGTTGATTCCAACATTTGACAATAGTGAATAATGTTGCTATGAACATTGGTGTGCATATATCCGTTCGTGTCCTTGCTTTCAATTCTTCTAGGCATATACCCAGCAGTGGAACTGTTTGATCACATGGCAGATCTATAATTAGTTTTTTGAGGAACCACCAAACTGTCCTCCACAATGGCTGCACCATTCTACATTTCTACCAGCAGTAGATGAGGGTTCCCGTTCTTCTGTATCCTCTCCAACACTTATAGTACTGTTTTTTTAATAGCCGCCAGTCTAATGGGTGTAAGATGGTATCTTGTAGTTTTTTTTTCGCATTTTCGTAATAGCTAGTGATGTTGAGCATTTTTTCACGTACTTTTAAGCCATTTGTATTTCTTCTTCAGAATAGTGTCTATTCAAATCACTTGACCATTTTTTAAATGGGTTGTTTGCCTTTTTATCGTCAAGGTGTAGTATTTCTTTATGTATGATAGATAATAGACTTCTATCAGATATATGGTTACGAAATAAGTTCTCACATTGCATGGGCTGCCTTTTCACTTTCTTGACAAACTCTTTTGAAGCACAAAAGTTTTTTAATTTTGAGGAGATTCCATTTATCTATTTTTTTCTTTCACTGCTGGTGCTTTGGCTGTGAAGTTCATGAAATCATTTCCTACTGCAATGTTCTGTAAATATTTCCCTACATTATCTTCCAAGGTCTTTGTGGTCTTAGTCCTTATATTTAGATCTTTGATCCATCTTGAGTTGATTTTTGTATAAGCTGTGAGTCAGTGTTCCTTTCTCATTATTTTAGATATGGATATCCAGTTCTCCAAGCACCATTATTTGAAGAGGCCATTCTCTCCCAATTGAGTGGACTTGGTGACCTTGTTGAATATCAGACTACTGTATATGTGAGGATCTATAACAGAACTCTTAATTCAGTTTCAATGGTCAGTATGTCTATCCTTGTGCCAGTGCCATGCAGTTTTGACCACTGTAGCTTTGTAGTATATTTAAAGTCAAGTAGTGTGATTCCTCCAATTTCATTTTTCTTTTTCAATATGTCTGGCTATTCAGGGCCTCTTGCCCTTCCAAATAATTTCATAGTTATATTTTCAAATTCAGTAATAAATACTGTGTTGATATTTATTGGGATTGTGTTAAATCTATAGATTAGTTTAGGTAGGATAGAAATCTTAATGATTTTTAGTCTTCCTATGCATGAACAAGGAATATTCTTCCTTTTACTTAAGTCTTCTTTGATTTCCCTTGAGTATTGTGTAATTTTATGCATATAAGTAATTTACATCTTTAGCTAAATTTACTACTATGTATTTGATTCTTTTATTTGCTACTGTAAATGGGATTTTTTTTCCTGATTTCATCCTCAGATTGCTCATTATTGGTGTAAAGAAAACCTGCTTACTTTTGTGTATTGATCTTAAAATCTGTGACTTTACTGAGCTCATTTATAAGCTCTAGAAGATTTGCTGTAGATTTCCCAAAGCTTTCTATGTATAGGATCATGTCATCTGCAAATAGTGAAGTTTTTACTTCTTCCTTTCCAATTTAGATGCATTTTATATCTTCTTCTTGCCTAAGTGCTTGAGCAAGTACTTCTAACACAAAGTTAAATAGGAGCAGTGATAGTGGGCATCCTCGTCTAGTTCCCAATCTTAGAGGGAAAGCTTTTAAGATTTCACCATTGTATATGATGTTTGCTGTGGATTTTTCATATGCCCCCTTCATCATTTTGAGGAAGTTTCTTTCTATCACTATCTTTAGCAGTGTTTTATTAGGAAAGGGTGCTGTATTTTGTCAAATGCTTTTTCTGCATCTATAGAGATGATAATGTGACTTTTTTTCTTTCAATGTGTCTTTGTGGTGTATAACACTGATTGATTTTCTTATATTGAGCCATCCTTGCATACGAGGAATGAAGCCCACTTGGTCATGGTGTATAATTTATTTGATGCATTGTTGAATATGATTAACAAGTATTTTGTTGGAGGACTTTAGCATCTAGGTTCATTAGAGAGATTGGTCTATAGTTTTCCCTTCTTGTGGTGTCTTCGTTTGTCTTTGGTATTAGGGTGATGTTGGCATCATAGAATGAATTGGGTAATGTTCCTTCCACTTCTATTTTTTGGAAGAGTTTAAGCAAGATTGGTGTTAGTTGCTTCTGGAATGTTTGGTGGAATTCATCTGTGAAGCCTGGGCTCCTCTTTGTTGGGAGGTTTCTGATGACTGATTCTATCTCACTACTTGTGACTGGTCTGTTGAGCTCATCAATATCTTCTTTCATCAATGTATGCTGCTGTGTGTTTCTAGGAATTTGTCCATTTCCCCTAAGCTATCC
The DNA here is from genome assembly GCA_026826555.1 of Tolypeutes matacus. Classification (NCBI taxonomy): domain Eukaryota; kingdom Metazoa; phylum Chordata; class Mammalia; order Cingulata; family Chlamyphoridae; genus Tolypeutes; species Tolypeutes matacus. Next base: position 337,012 of record JAKSZT010054126.1, read on the forward strand.
ATATTGTTGGCATATAATTTTTCAAAATACCCTCCTATGATACTCTTTATTTCTGTGGGGTCAGTGGTGATATCCCCTTCCTCATTTCTTATTATGCATATTTCCATCTTCTTTCTTTTTTCCTTTGTTAGCACAGCTAGTGGTTTGTAAGTTTTATTGATCTCAAAGAACTGGCTTTTGGTTTTGTTTATTTTTTCTATTGCATTTTTAGTATCTATTTCATTTATTTTTGCTGTAATCTTTGTTGTTTCTTTCCTTCTACTTCTTTGAGGTTACGTTGTTGTTGTTGTTTCCTAATTCCATCAGGTGTGCCATTAGGTCTTTGATTTTAGCTCTTTCTTCTTCTTTGATATATGCATATATGACTATGAATTTCCCTCTAAGTACGCCTTTTGCTGCATTCCATAGGTTTTGATGTTTTCTTGCCATTTTCATTTGTTTCAATGTACTTATTGATTTCTTTTGCAATTTCCTCCTTCACCCATGTTTGCCTAAGACTGTGTTGTTTAACTTCCATATTTTTGTGCCTAATCTGGTTCTCTGGTCCTTAATGATTTCCAGCTTCATTCCATTGTGGTCAAAGAAATTACTTTGTATAATTTCAATCTTTATGAATTCATTGAGAGTTGTTCTGTGGCTTACTATGTGGTCTATTTTGGAGAATGTTCCATGTGCACTCGAAAAGAATGTATATCCCACTGTATTTGGGTGTAGAGTTCTTTATATGTCTATTAGGTCCAGCTCCTCTAATGTATTATTCAAAGTCTTTCTTTATTTATTGATTCTCTGTGGACATGTTTGGTCTAATGATGATAATGTGCACTAAATTCCCCCACTATAATTGTCGAGGCATCTACTTCTCCACTTACTTTTCCCAGTGTTTGCCTCATGTATTTTGAGGCACTCTGGTTAGGTGCATAAATGTTTATGATTGTTCTTTCTTCTTGAAATATTACCCCTTTTATTAATATGTAGTGTCTGCCTTTGTCTCTTAAAATAGCTTTGCATTTAAAGTCTATTTTGTTTTATATTAATATAACTATCCCTGTCCTTTTTTTGTTATTGTTTGATTTTAAAATTGTTTTCCAACCATTCACTTTCAGCCTTCTTGAATCCCTGGGCCTAAGGTGGGTTTCTTGTAGACAGCATATAGATGAGTCATATTTCCTCATCCACTCTGTCAGTCTGTATCTCTAGACTGGTGAGTTTAGTCTATTAACATTCACTGTTATTATTGTTATGGAATTACTTAGATTAGTCTTATGTTCTTTGGGTTTATGTATTTCATATATTGTTTTTATTACTCTTTTTTCTTCTTAGTTCTTACACTATCCTCCAACTCTCTCTCTCTCCTGTTTTTTCCATTCAACCTGCAGAACTCCCTTTATTATTTCTTAAAGTGCATTTTTCTTATTAATATACTCTCTTAGATTCTATTTGTATGTGAATATTTTGAAATTTCTCTCTTTTTTGAATGCCAATTTTGCTTGATACAGTATTCTTGGCTGGAAGATTTTGTTTTTACACCTTGACTATGTCATACCACTGCTTTCTTGCCTCCATGGTTTCAGATGAGAAATCAGCACTTAATCTTATTGAGCTTCCTTTGTATGTGATAGTTTTCTTTTCTTTTGCTGCTTTCAGTATTTTCTCTTTGTCTTGAGCATTAGACAATTTGACAAATATATGTCTTGGAGTAGGCCTGTTGAGATTTATACTGTTTGTGGTGCACTGCACTTCTTGGATATGTACCTTCATCTCCTTCAATAGAGTTGGGAAGTTTTCAGCCATTATTTCCTCCAATACTCCTACTGTCCCCTTCTTGTCTCCATCTGGGATGCCTATAATGCATAGGCTTATGAGTTTCATGTTATTGTTCAACTCCCTGAGTCCCTGCTAGTTTTTCATATCTTTTTATCTATCTGTTTTATTATCTGTTTGAATTCAGACGTAATGTCTTCCACATAGCTAATTCTTTCCTCTGCCTGTTCAAATCTGCTGTTGTGTGCTTCCATTGTATTTTTGATTTCTTGGATTGTGCCACTCATCACCATCTTATGTGTTATCTTTTTACGTATGTTTACAATTTCTTCAATATGTTCTCCCAGTGTATTCTTAATATCCTAAATCTCTTCCTTCATTTCATTAAGTTGATTCATGATATTTGTTTGGAAAGCTCTGACTAGTTGTTCCATTTTCTGCATCTCTTCTTGGTTTTTAGTTTGTTCATTGGGCTGGGCCATGTTTTCCTGTTTATTAGTGTGGCTTATATTTTTTGTTGGTATCTAATCATCTTTTTATCTTGGTGTGTTAATTCAGTTGATTGGCTTCTCTCTGTGCTCTATGGTTTTATTTTGTTGTTTTTTAGTGTGGCAAGGTTTCACTTTGACACTTCATTCCTCTTATTCTATTTTTTTGTTGTTGTTGCTGTTTTCTATGTTCTCTTAAAATGAATGTTAGTACCAGAGAAATAAAAGAGATAGGATGAGAAAATTAGTAATAGTAATGATAATAGTGAAAGGTAGGAGAGGGATCATACAAGATGTAGGCATTGAATAACTAACTTGAGTAAGAAGAATAAGATTAGAAAAGTAGAATAGAATCAATGATACATGAAACAGAATTGAGAAAAATATAGAATTAATTAAAAGTACAAAATGATGAGAAGAGGGCAAAAGAAAAAGTAAAAGAGAGAATGAAAGAGAAAAAAGTTAAAAAAGTAAAAATAAAACATGGAGAAAATTGGAGAGAGAGAAATAAGTACAAGAAAAATTGAAGAGCAAGCCCAAAGAGGTGGAATGAAAGAACAACAGAAAACAGAAAACATAAGGATGAAGGAGAAAAAAGATATAGAATAGGTAGAGAAAATTGGGAAACAAAAGAAAGAGAGAAAACACTAACAGACAAACAGAGAAACAAAGAAGAGGGGATACAACAACAAGAAATCAGGACAACAGATACTGATTTTTTGTTTTTTGGTTTTTTAAGAAGAAGAAGAAGGCAAGAAAAGGATCAAAGAGCTAAGATAAACATGGAAACACAGCCTTTTCTCTTGGACCCCAATGATCTTCTCAGGCTATTTTTATTCAACAATCAATCACCTTGCAGTCTGTCCTCTGCAGGTTTTAAGCCAGATTTTAGTGAGGAAAATAAGGAAAGTAAAAAAGGAAACTTTTCCTTTTTTTTTTTTCTTTAAATAAGAGACCCAATAAAAGCTAATGCAAAGAGGATGCCAGTATGTTCCCTGTCATAAGATCTCACTGGCTGCTTGATAACCTTGTATTGCTTCTCAGAGAGAAGCCAGGGATCAAACAAGAGACCTAATATATGCTAGTCTGGAGCTTTTCCACTGAGCTAATGTGCCTTCTCAGGTTAGCAAAGCTTTTTAGGAACCTATCATCCCCTATTACGTCCCTGTTAACTCCCTCCTTACTGATGTCAGTTTTCTCTTTACCTAGGCTGCTGAGCATGGCAGCCTGCCTGAGGAGATCCCCTTCCCCTCTCCCTGTTACACCAGGGTCCCTTCCAACATCCATTTGGGGCTTGGCTGGCTAAAATAACTACAAAGAGACCACTATCCATCCTCTCAGACCCCTCATCCTCCCATGGGAGGTTGCCAACACACTCCTTTTGGAGGAGGAAACCAGTGGCTCCACTTTGGCTGTTTGTCCTGAAGGTAGGATATAATCACTTCCTCCAGCCACAGGTGGGAGAAACTCAAGATATTTTTCTGACTTCCTTTACTTTCTAGCACTCTCCTAGATGACCCAGAGCACCCCCATGCTCTCTATATATCTTGAGGTTCTGGCAGTGAGGAAGAAGTCTGTTCTCCTCTTAGTCAGATACCATTGCCAAGAGTTTTACCCTCACCTGATATCTCAGGGATGGGGGAGGAGAGAACTTGCCAGCAGCTGGGAGAATCAATAACTCACAATTTGCTGTTTCTGTTCCTCCTTTCTGTCCCTGACTCTCCTGTTAGTTGTGAAGCAGTGTCCTGGACTGCTGTACCCCAAAGCAGGTCACCAAGGCAGCCCTGGACTACCTCTCCATTTTTTAGTAAGAACAAAGGTTTACCTGTCTACCCCATTGGCCATGTTCCCACAATCACCCTGTCTCCACTCTTAAAATATCATCCTCTGGACATTGTAAATAAATACTTGAATGAACACATATCCACATACACTTTCAAACACAAACACACACAGACACAGACATACATACCTTCATAAAGAAAAGCAAACATGTACAGGCATTGCCAGATGCATATCCACTTAGAAAAAAATGGTTCTTGCAACAGTATAACATAGTTGGGCAAATACATTGTAACTATTGTGATATCTTCACCTAATTTAAATGTTAAATAAGAAAACAGATTCCCAGAGTTAAAAAATCAATAATAAATGTATTTTCGAGATAATTTGTTACTTGAGCTTTACCTAATAAAAATTGAATACTTAATTTATATTTATGAATTTCAAAGGCCATCTGTCAAAAGTTTAATTCATTAAATCAATACCTCGACACAGGTTTGTGTTGAAAAATATGTTTAGTGTTACTGGTTTAGTATTAGGAAACTACTCTCGGTTTGGTGATGACTGTATTAAGTTCTCATATGTTATACCAGTCAGTCTTGGATTGTACAGTCTATTATTCTGTGCCATTAAACATTGTGATGGCTATTATATCAAGGAAAGGATATTATTTTCCTCTGAATTCTTATTGTAATTTATTCCTTTACTGAATTATTCCAAATTATCTGTATCCACTTTTATTGCCTCATGAGAGTTTTAAATCATTCAATTCATTGTATATATTACAAGTAAATCTCAAATTAATAGCTTCCAAGAGGTGAAATAAAGATATAACTTAATAATTTTTCTCCTGTTTTCAATAAGTAGATATCTAGAATGATGCAACTACATCTGTATCATTCACTCACAAATGTTTCACCAACTTTCACTGCTCTCATGATGAATTTCAGCAAAAATGAACAATGAATCAAATGGGAGTCTATAAAATCTCAGATTCTACCATTTCTTCAACAAGAAATTAAAGGAATTTCTTTCTAACATATTGTGACCTCTGTCTTACCTGTAGATTTTGGATTTTTGTAAAAAAAAAAAAAAAAAAACTTGTGTGGTAATTAAGCAGGAAATAATTCTATTTGTAAGGGGTGAAGGTACAGAGATCTCTGCCATACACCTTTGTGTTCTGTCGTGGACCTCTTCAGGTAAAAGAGAAGTGAATTCATACAAAAATTTCCTTGGGGTTATCAACCCATGGCTTCTAAATTCATTCAGTGTGCTTCCAGTTTGCCACAGAATTCAGAAATTAAGTTTGCTAATAAGAAAGAAAATTAAACTCACAAGAATCAGATAATGTTTGCCCATACCAAATTTTACTAGAAGTTAAAAAGTTACAGGCTACTGTGAGACACAGGCAGAGACTGAGTACTGCTACCATCAGTGCAGATGCCCAGGTCTTCCTTACTGGACCAGGATAATCAAATGAAGTCCCCAATCATATATGAGGGATATTATCTCACAAAGAGTTAGTTATTTAGGGTCAGAGAACATCTCCTTTTATACTACAGTAATTTCATAGCAGGAAATGACATGCACCAGCTGCTCATATACATATATTGGCTAATTCCAATATCTTTCCCATAAGCCAAATAGAGAAGCCTGGTGTATACCCCTAAATACATTCCATAGATGAGAATATAACTTATCTTTAAACTAGAAACCACAATCAGGAAATCTCATTAGAATAGTTGCAATAAAGTTCAGACCTGATGATTTCTCCTTGCATGTTGTATCCTCAGGATTGGAATGATTAGCCACAGGACTAGCTGATAAATCTGTTCTTTCTCAGAATTTCATAGGATTGAGCAAATTCAGGTAGGTCAGTGTTAAAGATTTCAGAGCATGGTAGACAGTATATTTCCTCTCATCTAAACAGATGAAATTTGAGGCAAGTACATTTAACATATTATTAGAAAAACATTTCATCTGTTAGAAAGTTGATAAAGATGCTAGTGTTTCAATGGCACCAAAGAAAATACTCATCAGGTAAAATATGCTATCTTAATATTGGCTCTCCAATTCTTAGAAGGAAAATAAGTTGTGGTAGGTTGAAGCTGCATGTACCCTAGAAAAACATGCTATTAAATCTAATGTATTCATGTGGCTGTGAACCCATTGTAACTAGGGCATTTTCATGAGGTTACTTCACTTAAGATATCTTTGCACCAGTCAAATCAGGATAGTCATTAATCATATTCTAGAGTCCTTTATAAGTGGAATGAATTCAGACATGAGAGAGAGAAAGCCACAGGAGGCAAGAAGCTGGTCCCAGAAGATAAGGGAGAGATTAGAAGAGACAAACCTGTGCCCTGTCATCTGACAATCTATGGGTTCCAGGATCCATGGCAGAGAGTCCTAGAACACCACAGTCTTCAGGAAGAAAGCATCACCTTGATGATGCCTTGATTTGGACTCTCTTTTAGTCTCAAAATGTAAGGAAATAAATTCCCATTGATTGAGCCAAACCATTGCATTTGTATTTACTTAAACAACTAGAAAACTTAAATAGATGGTTTGATAAGTTATTCTCATAGTAGAATTTAAAACTAACACTTATTACCTTAGCTAATATTGGAGGCAAAAAGTAAAATTACCAAGTCATTCTATGTATGTAATTGGAGTAACATTGCAAATATCCACATGACTGTATGTGACATGGGTATTATTTTAGAGTGCCACTATGCAAGGGATATCACAAAATACTTTTTTTTAATATCAAAACAATTTGATTCTGAATACTACAAGTTTATGTCAGCATGATATAAATCAATTTGCCATTATAATTGGGGTTCCACATTCTAATTTAATGAGCAACTCCCTCTGGACACCACAGAAATTTTGTTGTTGTTGTTGTTGTCAGATAAGCTATTATTACTTCTGGTTCCCTAATGAAAGAGATATTTACAAGGCTAGAAAGATCTCCTTGCTCCAACATATGAAAAACAAAACAAAACACTCTCCCTCATTTCAGGTTGCTCCAGTGATTAGATTGTTCTCATTTATCTCTGCAGAACAATGTTTTTCATCCCTTCCCTGATACTTGATGATTTTTTTTCCTTTGATTAAAACAGTGATACAGAACTTCCACGAAGATGGAGGATTAGAGAACTGCAAAGCTCACTTCTCTCCCAGGAAAACAGCTAGAAGGCAGGCAAAATCTGCCTAGAATAACTGTTCTAGGGCTCAGGAGACTAGGGGAAGACACAGCAGCACCCAGAATAGAGAGAGGTGAAGAGGAGGAGACTCTGTGATGAGAATCTGTAAGTAACCAGGGAAGGTGCTGCTGCTGGCACCCCAAATCCACCCTTGAAGCAGAGAGCTTTGGTTCCTTTGGCCTGGGTGGGGGGCTATAGACTGAGAGAGCTTCAGGGATCCACTTCCACAGGAAAGGAGAGAAGGAGGAACACAGCCAACTTCTGATACACTTTTGGCCAGCAATATGGTCTGCTGGATCCCACAGTTTCCACACTTCTTGGCCAGGTGGATCCTCATCATTGTCTCCATCCAGAAACAGCAGAGTGTTAAGGATAGCTTGCTTTCTCCAACACCCTCCTTATTGATCAAGAATGGTTGCTGCCAACTTAGAAGGAGCAGAAATCTCCCTGATAAAAGGGAGTTTGTGTCAAGGGAGGAGAGTGTCAGCAAGCGTAGCCATTTGGCAATTTGATGTGATTATGAATTCCAAAAATATAATTGGATCATGCTTGTAAACTGATTTGTTAATCTGGACATGATTAAGTTATGATTAGGGCATTAACTGAGCCATGTCAGTAGGGCGTTGAGCCCCATCCTTTGGTGGGTGGTGGAATTGAATATAAAAGGCAATGCAAAGGGCAGAAGGAGCAGTTTTTGAGAAGCAGTTTTGATGCTGGAGTTTGGATGTTGGAGAGAAAGCCCCAGGAGAAGAGAATTGAGCCATTAGGCTGATAGTCGACAGCCGACTTTGTGGAGGAAACAGAAGAGCTAAGCCGGGAGAGAAATGCAGCCCTGGGAAGAGAGAACCCAAGAAGTCTGAACCCTGGCAAAGGTCGGCAGCTGTCTTGCTCCAACATGTGGCAATGGACTTTGGTGAGAGAAGAAACTTACGCTTTATGGCCTGGTAGCTGTGGACTTCTACCCCAAATGAATACCGTTTATAAAGACCAACCAATCTCTGGTATATTGCATTAGCACAACATGGCTCTCTAATACATCCAGTTTGAATTTTCAGGCTTGTATCAGAATAGCCCACCCAAGTAGGATCTTTTCCAGTCATTGCTTCAGCATTGCCCACCCTAGCATTGTTACAGAGAATATATTCCCTCCTGGAACTTGAACAGTCAGCACAGCTGAGGACCACCATCTGGTGGCAGCCAAGAAAATGCACCTCAGGGAATAAAAATAAAAAAGGCTGTTTGGTGACTTTACTGTCACCAAGGCCCTTGTAAACTAGTCTGCACCCCATTGGTGGCACCCTGGCCTTGTTTTAATCAGTTAAACAGGGCAAAATTTAAAGCAAATGCATTACTTGAATCTAAAATAAAAAAATCATGGTAACACAAAATAACCCACTAAAGGCCTAGGCAAGATAAAAATCTGCTTATCAGAGTAACCACATAATTGTAATCAGATGCCTAGACATTAGCAAATCTTATGAGCCAAACTAAGAAACAGGAAGATATAACCCATTCAAGGGAACAAATCAAAATGCCAGATGAAACACAGGATTTGAGACATCTAATAAATGATTCTCAGACAAATCTTCTAAATCAGTTCAAGAAGTTTAAGGAAAATATGGATAAAGAGATAAAGGACATTAAGAAAACACTGGGTAAGCGCAAAGAAGAATAAAACAAAATGAATGGGAATGAAAGATACAATGGATGAGATGAAAATACATTAGAGGCATACAGCAAGAAATTTGAAATGGCAGAAAGAAACAGTGAATTGGGAGACAGAGCAGGTGAAATTGAAAAAGACAGAAGATCAAATAGAGAAAAGATTAGAAAAAATGAGCAGAGCTCTTGGAATTGAATGATAGCATGAAGTGCACCAAAGTATGTGTCATAGGCTTTCCATAAGGAGAAGAGAAGGAGAAAGGGGCAGAAATATTGTTCAAGGAAATACTGGCCAAAAATTTCCCCAATTTTATGAAAGACCATAATATCCATATACAAAAAGAGAAAAATGCTCCAAACAGAATGAATTCAGGTAGACTTTTTCTGAGGCATATACTATTGACAATATCAAATGCCATAGAATTTGTGAGCTAATGCCCATGTGGGCTAAATCTATGATAAGGTGGAATTGTGTATTTGTGCAGTGGTGGGGCAAGACAGTGATGCAGTGATATTGGGTTGGGTGGTCCTGGTTTGTCAGGGGGCCAGGGTGGGAAGGGTGAGTTGGACTGTCCATAGAATTGGGGGAAGGGTTGGGGAGGGAGCAGGTGGACACATTGGGATTTTGCAGGTATGTGGTTGAAACTACAAAGTTGGGAATGTTTTTTGGCAATATGGCAGGGGAGGGTTACTGGTTTAGGGTATTGGATATGGGAGGCATTCAGGACAGGGTTCACTTGGGCAGGTTTCTAGGTAGTGTGTGAGTGTTCATCTTGTCATAGTGTGTTGTATCAGTGCGTGGCAACCCACACAATGAGTGGGAAGGTGTTGGACTCCCATCCTGGGGAGTCCTGTTATGCTCTCAAATGGAGAGGTGGGAGTCTCTCAAGAGCATAGGCAGGGCCTAACAGAGGAGGACAGACCAGTATGTCAAGCTCTCAATGTTGTTGCAAGTAACTATGAATCTTGTTCTTCAATGAGTGAAGCCTGGTGGTTGCTGTGGGCCCCATGGGGAGGAGGAGGCAGGAATAGAATAGATGGAACATGGGGCATTAAGGGGGTGATTGAAGTGTTCTACATGATCTAGCAATGATGGAACCAGGCCATGTTAAATTTCATCAAAATTTGTAAAAGTGTATGGTACAAAATGTAAACCATAATGTAAACCATTGACAATGGTCAGTAGGTATGTTTCAATATTTGTACATCAGTTGCAACAAATGTACTGGCTACATATAAAATGTTATTAATAAGGGAAAAGGGAAAGGGAAGAGAATGTTGGGTATATGGGAATCCTCTATATTCTGTAATGCCACTTTCCTGCAACCTAAAACTTCTTAAAAGACAAAATGAAAAAAGTAAGACACTGGGGGAATAAAAGGAAGAAAATGTCACTGTACACACAAGACAATAGATCATACAGTGATGAAAGACATAATGTCAAAAAACATTTTCTTAAATATTTTTTTCATTATTTTTTATTTTCCAAATTTTCTTATTTTTTACTTTTAAAAAAACTTTTGTATTTTATTTCCTATTTTTAAAACTATCATTATTATTTCATTTCCTAATTAATTGTATTTGGTTATTTTGTTGGCTTCATTTTTTAAGAACTTTTGGATCACAGAAGGATTACAATAATGACAGGGGAGGATCATTGATGTCAGTGATAGAGGATACAGAGGAGGAGGCTCACCTGGGGCATTCATATAAGACATATAAATGTGTTCAAATGTTTATGGGGCATTGTCACAGTGGGTGGATATTCACACAATAATGAAAAGAACATCCAATTCCCATCATGGGGAACCCTGTCACAGTCTCTAATGGAACAACAAGAATCCCTTAGGTATAGGGGCAATGATTAGTGAAGGAGGATGGCCCATTAATGAGTTCTTGATACTGATGAGTATGCTTATAAGCCTTTACTTTTGAAATTGAAACTTAGCTTAGTTTTATAGGATGCCTACAAGTTACCTCCTAAGACCCTCCTTCTTGCTCAAATGTGGCCTCTCTTTAAGCCAAATTCAGCATATAAATGCATTACCTTCCTCCCAGTGTGGGAAATGACTCCCTGGGAATAACCCTCCTGGCACCATGGGATTACTATGAAGAACAAACAAGCAATGCAACTGGAGAAAGACTTTGACCGAAAGGGGGAAAAGGTAAAGACAAATGAGTTTATTTGGCTAAGAGGCTTCAAAGTGAGTTGGGAGGTCATTCCAGAGGTTGCACTTATGCACATCTGATACTACCCCAAAATAGAGAGGCTCCTGAGGGCTCTGGGGACTTCCACTATATAAGGGCAGATAGCTCAGGAGTTTGGTGCCTTGTCACTGGGCCCTACTTTGGAATTTATGATTTCCATTGTGAAAGAAATGGACTCATTTGTGTTTTCCCTATATATGGCCTTCTATTTGATTCTATAATTAGTGGTACAGTTGATAGTTATGCACCCAAGGGACTTAAATATTTGGGCTGTCCTTGTACCAGTTGGGCACTGAATATCAAAGGAGTTGCAACACTTACTCTCCATTTCATTGGACTCACCCAGGACAACTAGCAAGGAAGTGAGGATGGACAACCACCAGCTATATATTTTTTCTCTATTCGGTTACCCATTTCATTGTTGGTACTCCACTTTTAATTCCTATTACTCTACACTGCTTACATGAGTTAAATATTCATTTTCCAAGATCTTATATGATTCCTCTTCTAACTTTTACTATCATTATGGCTATTATCTATTATCTTTTCTTACAGAAAAGATATCCATTATTTTTTATCCATTATCTTTTCTAACCTTCTCTGGCCCTAGTCTTTTTCCTTCAGGGGAACATAAACAAAAACAAGGAAATAGAATAAGAGGAACAAAGTGTCAAAGAGAAAACTTAACACACACACACACAAACAGTAACTGAATAAATCCATCAAGATAAAAATGGCCAGACAACAACAAAAAATTCCATGCCATACCAAGAAATAAGAAGACATAGCACAGTCGAATAAACAAACTAAAAACCTGGAAGAGATGTAGAACATTGAAAAACTAATAAAAGCCATCCAAACAAATATTATGGACTAAATTAATGAAGTGAAGGAAGAGATCAAAGATATTAAGAAGACACTGGGAGAACATACTGAAGAAATCATAAACATACATTAAAAAAAACAAAAACAGATATGATAGGGGTGAATGCCAAAATCCAAGAAATAAAAAATACACTGGAGGCACATAACAGTAGATTTAAACAGACAGAGGGAAGAATTAGTGATGTGGAAGACAGTATATCTGAAATTAAACAGATAGTAGAAAAGATAGATAAAAAGATAGAGAAATCCAGCAGAGACTTAGAGATTTGAAGGACAACACAAAACATGTAAAAATACACTTGATAGGCATCTCAGAGGTAGAAGAGAAGGGAATGGGGACAGAAGGAGTGTTGGAGGAAATAATGGCTGAAAATGTCCCAATCCTATTAACGGAGATGGGTGTACATGTCCTGGAAGCACAGCAGACCTCAAACAGTATAAATCCCAACAGTCTTATTCCTGGACATATATTCATCAAAATGTCCAAAGCTCAAGATGAAGAGAAAATACTGAAAGCAGCAAGAGAAAAGAGAAATATCACATAAAACGAAAGCTCAATAAGAATAAATGCTGGTTCCTCATCTGAAACCATGGAGGCAAGAAGGCAGTGGTATGACATAGTCAAGGTATTAAAAGAAAAACCACTTCCAGCCAGGAATTCTCTATCCAGCAAAGCTGGCATTCAAAAATGATGGAGAGTTGAAAAAATTCACAGATAAAGAGAAATTAAGAGAGTATGCCAATAAGAAACCTGCACTTCAAGAAATACTCAAGGGAGTTCTACAGGTTAAAAGGAAAAAACAGGAGAGAGAGAGTTGGAGGAGAGTATAAGAACAACTAAAAAGACAAAAAGAGAGATAAAAACAACATATGACATACATAAACCCAAAGAAAATATGGCTACTGTTAGTAATTCTTTGAGAGAAATAACACTGAATGTAAATGGATTAAACTCACCAGTCAAGATACACAGATTTGAAGAATGGATAAGGAAATATGACCCATCTATATGTTGTCTACAAGAAACCCACCTTAGACCCAGGGATTAAAAGATGCTGAAAGTGAATGACTGGAAAACAATCTTACAAGCAAATAATAACAACAACAACAACAAAAAAGGGTGGGAGTAGCTATAATAATATTGGACAAAAAAGACTTTAAATGCAAAACTATTGTAAGAGACAAAGACGGACAATATATATCAGTAAAATGGGTAATCTTTTAAGAAGAAAGAAAAATCAAAACATTAATAGACCTAAATGGGGTGTCTCAAAATACATGAGGCAAACACTGGAAAAACTAGTGGTGAAATAGATGCCTTGATAATTATAGTGGGGGGATTTAATGCAGCATTATCACCATTAAACAGAACATCTCAATAGAGAATCCATAAAGAAACAAAGACTTTCAATAATACATTAGAGGATCTGGATCTAATAGACATATACAGAACACTACACCTAAATACAGTGGGGTATACGTTCTTCTTGAGTGCACATGGATTATAATCCAAGATAGACCATATGCCATCACACAGAAAAATCCCTAATGAATTCAGAAATATTGAGATTATACACAATATTTCTCTGACCACAATGAAATAAAGCTGGAAATTACTAAGGACCAGAGAGACAGATTAGGCACCAAGATATGGAAGTTAAATGGTAGAGTTTTAGACAAACAGTGGGTCAAGGAGGAAATCTCAAAAGAAATCAGTTACTACCTTGAAATGAATGAAAATGACAACACAACTTATCCAAACATATGGTATGCAGCAAAAGCTGTACTCAGAGGGAAATTCATACCATAAATGCATATATCAAAAAAGAAGAAAAGGCTAAAATCAAAGACTCACCACACACCTGGAGGAATGAGAAAAAGAACAACAAACTAATTCCAAAGGAAGTAGATGGAAGGAATAACAAATATTGAGCAGAGCTAAATGAAACAGAAAATAAGAAAGCACTAGAAGAAATAAACAAAACCAAAAGCTGGTTCTTCAAGAAGATCAATAAAATTGACAAACTAGATTAACAAAGAAAAAAGAGAGAAGATGCAAGTACATAAAATAAGAAATGAGGAAGGGGATATCACCCCTGACCCACTGAAATAAAGATTATCATAAGGATTATACTTTGAAAAATTATATGCCAAAAAGAAAGATAAATTAGAGGAAAAGGAAAAATTCACAGAAACTCACAAAAAGCCTACATTGGCAAAAGAAAAAATTGACTAAGTCAACAAACAAATCACAAGTAAAGAGATAGAATCAGTCAGTAAAAACCTCCCAAATAAGAAGAGCTCAGGACCAGACGGCTTCACAGGTGAATTTTATCACAATTTCTAGAAAGAACTAACACCAATCCTGCTTAAAATCTTCCAAAAAATATAACTAGAAGGAACATTATCTAACACATTTTATGCCCATACCAAAGCCAAAGATGCCACAAGAAAGGTAAAGTACAGACCAATCTCTTTAATGAACCTAGATGCTAAAATCCTCAACAAAATATGTATTAAATATATTCAACAACACATCAAACGACTTAAATTCCATGACAATGTGGGTTTAATCCCAGGTATGCAAGTATGGTTCAACACAAGAAGATCAAACAATGTAATACACCACACAATCAAATATAAAGAAAAAATACCACGATCATCTCTATAGATGCAGAAAAAGCATTCAACAAATTACAGCACTCTTTCCTGATAAAAAAAAAGATAGGAAAAGAAGGAAAGTTTCTGAATACAATAATGGATATATATGAAAATCCCACAGCTAACATCATATACAATCTTGAAATCATAAAGGCTTTTCCTCTAAGATTGGGAACAAGGCAAGGATGCCCACTAACACTGCTCCTATTTAACATTGTTTTAGGTGACTGCTCGAGCATGGAGGCAAGAAAAATACATAAAAAGCATCCAAATTGGAAAGGAAGAAGTGAAAATTTCACTATTTGCAGACAATATGATCCAATACCTCGAAAGAATTGAGAAATCTACAACAAAGCTTCTAGAACTTATAAATGAGTTCAGTAAAGTCGCAGGTTATAAGATAAATGCTCAAAAATCACTAGAATTTCTGTACATCAATACCAAGCAATCTGAGGAGGAAATCAAGAAAAAAAATTCCTTTTAAAATAGTAACTAAAAGAATCAAATACCTAGGAATAAATTTAAATAAGGTGCAAATGACTTATACACAGAAAACTACACAACACTATTAAAGGAAATCAAAGAGGACTTAAATAAAAGAAAGAATATTCCCTGTTCATGGATAGGAAGACTAACCATCATTAAGATGCCTATCCTACTCAAACTAATATACAGATTTAACATAATCCCAATAAAAATCAACGCAGCATTTTTTACGAATTGGAAAAACTAACTACAAAATTTATTGGAAGAATAAGAAGCCCCAAATAGCCAAAGACATTTTGAAAAAGATAAATGAAATTGGAGGAAACACACTACCTGACTTTAAAAAAACTACAAAGCTACAGTGGTCAAAACTGCATGGAATTGACACAGGGATAGACATACTCACCAATGAACCCAAATTAAGAATTCTGATTTAGATCGTCACATATACAGTCATCTGATATTCAACAAGGCCAACAAGCCCACTCAACTGGGAGAGAATGGCCTCTTCAACAAATGGTGCTTAAAGGACTGGATATCCATATCCAAAAGAATGAGAGAGGAATACTCTCTTATACCATATACAAAAATCAACTCAAGATGGATCAAAGATCTAAATATGAGAACTAAGACCATAATGACCTCGAAAGATAATGTAGGGAAGCATCTACAGGACCTTATAATTAGAAATGGTTTCATGAATTTCACACCCGAAGACGAGCAGCAAAGAAAAATTAGGTAAATGGGATCCCCTCAAAATAAAAAAAAAAATTTGCACCTCAAAGGACGTTATCAAGAAAGTAAAAAGGCAACCTATCCAATGGGAGAAAATATTTGGAAAGCTTACATCTGATAGAAGCATAGTATCCAGCATATATAAAGAAATCTTACACCTTGAAAATAAAAAGAACAATCTATTTATAATATGGGCAAGTGACTTGAAAAGATACTTCTCAAGGAAGAAATACAAATGGCTAAAAAGCACATTAAATGATACTCAACATCATTAGCTATTAGGGAAATACAAATCAAAACTACAATGAGATACAATCTTACACCCATTAGACTGTTGGCTATAAAAAAACAGGGGACTACAAATGCTGCAGAGGATGTGGAGGACTGGGAACCCTCATCCATTGCTGGTGGAAATGTAGAATGGTCCAGCCATTGTGGAGGACAGTTTCATGGTTCCTCAGGAAGCTAACTATAGAACTGCCATATGATCCACCAATTCCACTGCTGTGTATATACCCAGAAGAAATGAAAGCAACGACATGAACAAATATATGCACACCAATGTTCATAGCGGCATTATTGCAAAAGTTAGAATCAACCCAAATGCCTATTAACAGATGAATGGATAAACAAAATGTGATAAATACACAGAATGGAATATTACTCAGCTATAAGAAGGAATACAGTGCTAACACATGGGATAACATGGATGAATCTTGAGGACCTTATGTTGAGTGAAGCAAGTCAGGAATTGAAGGATAAATATTACATGATTTCACTGAAATGAATTAAGCAAATTGAGCAGACCCAGAGAACTATTGTCTGGAAGATAGGTTTATGGGAAATAGAAAGGGAGAAGGTTGTGAGCCAATTCCCATAAGAGTGTAATCTATGATAAGTTGGAAGTGTGTAGTTGGGCATTGAAAGGATATGACAGGAGGATAGTGATACTGTTGGGTTAGGTGGCTCAGGTTTGACAGGTTAGTAGACTGGGGAGTGTAGGTTGGATGGTCAATAGAACTGGGGGAGATTTGGGGGAGGGATCAAGTGAAAACTGGGGATTGGCAGGTATGTGACTGAAAGTACAAAATTGAGAATGTTCTTATGGCAATATGACAAGAAATGGTTACTGGTTTAGCATGTTGGATGGGGGGGTGGCTTTCAGGGCAGGGCACACTTGGAGCAGGTTTCTAGGAAGTGTGTGAGAGATCATTTTGTCATCATGTGTTGTCTCAGTGGGTAGAGACCCACATAATGATTGGAAAGGAGCTGGACTCCCATCCTAGGGAGGACCAATAAACTCAAACAGAAGGGCTGGTGTCTCTCAAGAGCATGGGAGGTTCCTAATAGCATTGTGTCAAGACCTCAGTGTTGTTGCAACTAGCTATGAATATGTGGGCCCTGAGGGGAGGAGGGGGAGAAATAGAATGGATGAAACAGGGGATATGTAGTGGGCAATGGAAGTGTTCTACCATTCTTGCAGTGGCGGACACGGTCCATGTTAAATATGATCAAAACTTATGAGGGTGGTGGGCCACACTTGTGGGAGATGTTTGTGTGGGATGTGGTGGGAGGTGTGGGAGGTGGGCAACATGGGAATCTCAGTGGGTTCCGTGTAATATTTTAGGTAATCTAAGCACCTCTTAAAATATATTTATATATATATAAATAACATTTTTGTAAGCAAATGCACATATATGCATATATATTTATATATCATTTTACAAATATTGGTATGTATTGTGAAATTTTTTATTTTTATCCACAATAAAAAATAAATTAATTAAAAAAAAAAAAACTTATAATAGTGTGCGGTCTAAAATGTAACCCATAATGTAAACCATTCACCATGATTAGTAGCTATATTTAACTATTTATATATCAGTTGTAATAAATGTACCATCCACATATAAATAAGTATTAATATGGGAAGGGGGAAAAAGGGGAGTATGCTGGGTATATGGGAGTCCCATGTATTCTGTATGTGACTTTACTGTGACCTAAGACTTCTTTGAAAACAAAATGAATAAAAGACACTGGGGAATAAAAGGAAAAAAAATGTCACTGTACATACAGGACAACAGATATTACAGTGATGAAAGGCAAAATGTCAAAAATTTTTTTAATATTTTCATTATTTTGTAATATCCCAATGTTTAAATTTTATTTTATTTTTAGTTTTCTTTAAATTTTTATGTATTTTATTTCTTATATTTAAACCTATCATTATCATTTCATTTTCTTATTAATTGTATTTGGCTATTTTACAGCTTCATTTTTCAAGAAGCTTTAGCTCACAGAAGGGTTGCAACTGGGGCAGGGGAGGATCATTGCAGTGGGGTGTCAGTAATGGAAGATACAAGGGAGGAAGTTCACCTGGACATACATATAAGGTATATAAATGTGTTCAAATATTCATGGAGCATTGTCACAATGGGTGGAGATTCACACCATAACTGAAAGAATATTGAATTCTCATCCTGGAGAGCTCTGCCACATTCTCTAATGGAGCAACAACAGTCCCCCAATTGCAGGGGCAATGACTGGTGAAGGAGGATGTTCTGGTGATGGGCCCTTGATATTGATGACTATGCTTGTGAGCCTTTTCTCTTGAAATTGAAACTTAGTGTTGTGGGGTGCCTAAGAGTTGTCTCCTGAGAGATTCCTTGTTGCTTGAATGTCACCTCTTTCTAAGACATCTCAGCATATAAAAGCATTACCTCCCCCCCACCAGTATGGGACATGACTCCAGGGGATGAGCCTTTCTGGCACTGAGGGATTACTACCAAGCACCAAGTAGCAAAGCACCTGGAAAAAGACCACAAATAAAGGGGGAAAAGGTAAAGACAAATGAGTTTATATGGCTAAGAGACTTCAAAGTGAGTTGGGAGGTCATCCCCAGGGTAACGCTTATGCACACCTCAGCAGGATCTCATAGACTGCCCAAGTGGATACTACCCAAATTAGTGGGGCTCCTGAGGGCTCTGGAGACACACAGGTCCTAATGCCAGGGCAGATAGTTCCAGAATTTGTTGCCTTGCCAGTGGGTCCTAATTTGGAGTTTGTGCTCTTGAGAGTTTCAGTGTTGGGTTCAGTTATGGCTTCCTTACACATGGCTCATCTGTCCCTTCTATTTGAACTTATATTTAGTGCTGGAGTTGGTAGGTGTACATCCAAGAGACTTTAATTTTGGGGATGTCCATGTGTCATCTGGAATCTGAACTTCAGAGTAGTTGCAACACATACTCTCCAGTTCATTGGATTCACCCATGACAACTAACAAAGAGGTGAGTATTAACAAGCACCATACCAACGAAAAGGAGAGAGCCTACAACTACAAGCAAGAGAATACCATCCAATGGCTGTATGGGATTGAAGCCCCCTCTCAATTAGAGGTGCAGAGGACATCACCATCCTAGAATCCTCAGGATTGGAGAATGAGCTATGGACTAGAGTGGACTTATTGGTATTCTACTATAGACTTGTGATTCTAGCAACAGAAGAAATTACAGCATTGATGTGGAGGCAGTGGAGGCTTTGGGTGCAGGGGGAAGGAAAGACAGGTATAATACAGGGGCTTTTTCAGGACTTGGGAATCATCCTGAATGGCATTGCAATGACAAATATATGCCACTATATATCTTCCCAAAGCCTGCAGAATTGTGTGGGAGAGAGTGTAAATTACAATATGGACTATGGTCCAGGCACAATGGCAATGTCCCAGAATGCATTTATCAGTTCCAATTAATGTGCCATATTAATGAAGGATGTTGTTTATGTGGGAGGTATGGGGATTGGGGCATATGGAAATCCCTATATTTTTTTGTGTAACATTTGTGTAATCTAAGTATCTTTAAAAATTAAAAATATATATTTAAAAAAAAAGAAAAGGATCTGAGACAGTCTAGATCTGCAAGCAATAGAGTCCCATTCATTTACCCCATGAGACTGAAGCCCCCTCTCAATTAGGAGTGGAGTGGGCATCATGATCCCAGTATCCTCAGGACTGTGGAATGAACTATGGACTAAAGTAGATTTATTGGTATTCTCCTATAGACTTATTGTGACTCTAGCAATGTAAGAAAATACATCATTGAAGTGGAGGCAGTGGCCACTGGAGGTTCTGAGGGCAGGGATAGGGAAAAACAGTTGTATTAAGGGGGTACTTTCAGGACTTGGAAATTGTTTTGAATGAGATTTCAATGACACATACAGGCCATTTTATATTTAAAGATTTGCAGATATTTTTTGTATAGAATATAAAATGCCATATATTTTCAAAACATTGTGAAAATTTCATTTAAATTAACCAAATTTCATTAATCATTAATTTGTATATGCAAAGAATTTTCTAATTGGATCAGACTAGAATCAAAATTTATGAAAGGGGAACCAATAAAGATTTCAGATAACAAGGGGATAATATGTACTTAAGCCACATATTCTGAATACAAGGTGATTTATTTTGCTTTAGACACAATTGCTCTTAAAATATGGATAGGTTTTATTTTATCTTATTAATTTATACACTTACAAATTACTGGTAAAAGAACAAAAATTCACTCTTTGGCTCCAGACCTTCCTCATTGCAATTTTCACCTCTGCATTTCTGAGTGTGTAGATTAAAGGGTTTAACATGGGTGTTATCATAGTATAAAATACAGTCACTGATTTATTAATTGGAAAGATGCCCATGGGCTGAAGGTATGTAAACATACAGGGCAAAAGAGTAAGAGGACCATGGTAATATGTGAAGCACAGGTGGAGAGAGCCTTCTGCCATCCTCCAGAGCTGTGAGTTCTGAGGATGCAAAGGATAAGGACATAGGAGGTAATAAGAATAGAAAAAATGAGCACACACATGAACACATGAACAAAGACTCCTAGGATGTGAGTATCAGTACAGGAGAGTTTTAGCAGAGGGTAAAAATCACAGAAGAAATGGTCAATTACATTGTGACCACAGAAGGATAACCACACCATAAAAAGGATTTGAATCAGGGCATGAAGAAATCCCCCAGCCCAGGACACAGCCACCAGGACACACACCCGCTGGTTCATTGTGATCATGTAGTGCAGAGGCCTGCAGATGGCCATATAGTGGTCATAGGCCATCACGGTGAGCAGGATGAGCTCAACACACCCATTAAATGCTCCCAAAAGAGCTGAGTCATGTACCCATTGAAAGAGATAGTTTCCTTTTCAGCGAGTAAGTCAAATATCTTTTTGGGGACTGTGATAGAAGACAAGGTACCATCTATGAAGGACAAAAATGATAGAAAAAACACACGAGGGTGTTGAGTGCTGGGTTTGTGGCAATAGTCACTGCAAAGAGTAAGTTGCCCACAAGAGTGAGACAGTAGATGAGTGTAAACATAGCAAAGAAGAGTTTCTGCATGTCTGGGTTATGTGTCCGACTGAGCAGGATGAATTCTGTCAGGTTGTTCACTGCCCCATGAATCAAGGCTTGCATTTGGATAATTGATTTATCTGTAAATGGGACAAGGATTGCAATGGCATTAGATAAATTTTGATCAAGAGAATAATATATCTGTCAGATAAAATGTTTTCTGTTTGATTGCTGGAAATGTTGAGCAGGTAAATCCTAAACTTAATGGCGGGTAAATTTTAAGTCACATATTTAAAGCATAGGCCAATTCTACACACACACACACAGTTTTATGACTGTTGACATTCCAGGTACCTTTCCTGAAATAATATATGATTGAATGCTCTTCCAGTCACTGCTATAGTATGTTCTCCCATGGAAAACAGAAATAAAAAAGGACCTGCCTCAAGGAATAAAAATTAGCAAAAGAAATCCCCAGAAATAGACTAGATAAACAGTGAATAACAAGTTAAACCATGGACTATAGTTCATAATACAATTATAAAAATGTGCTGTCATCTATTGTAGCAACTGTTCACCACCAATGCAATGGTTAATAATAGGGTGGAATATGAGAGTCCTGTATTTCATGCATGATTGTTCTGTAAACCCACATCTTTAATAAATAAGAAAATAATTTTTAAAAATCAGTCTGTAACGATTGGAGACTTAAATTCATGACAGTCTGCTCTCCCGTGTCTCTTCTACCGTCACTCATGCTGCTAAGGCTAAGTTGTAGAGTTTATTTTACTTGATATTTTTTACTTGTTTCAGGGTGCCTGTAAAATATCAGGTGAGTTTAATTTGAAGTTAGGGATGATTTAGTCGTATTTCCAAATCAACTGAACTGCATGAATATTTGAAGCTGCAGTAAGATATATCCTGATAGATTTGTGAGCTCATGCAACACTGACTCACAATTGAATAATAAAGTCATAAGTTATTTATTGACCTCCTCTGGAAGAAAGCTATCAGGAAGAGGCTAAAACAGGCAGCATGATGCAATGTAAACAGGCACTTCTTAAGCAAAAACAAAAGGACCAGGATTTATTGGGCATGTGTCTTCTTTAGAATAGTCAGGGTATTTAGACTATTTTTGTATTTTGTTTTCACTAACTACTAGTAGCCATGTGATGCTGTGTATGGGACCTAATTTTAATGAGCCTAACTTTTTTATGTATATGTAATAAAGGGAAAAGAGCAAAGGACAAAGAAATTGAAGTATACTTTAACATATAAAAAATTGTAACCTAAAGCAAAAAAGTATAATTTTCCTCATGCTTCTAAATTACTGGTAGAAGAACAAAAAGGAAAAACCTCATTTCAATATTTTTATCCTTGAAATATTTATTTGTATAACAGGAATTGAGCAAACAAATGAACTGACAGAGTAAATAAATGAACAAAGTACTCAAGTCAAGAAGCTAGAAAAACAGCCAATTACATTAAGAAAAAAGTTTGAAACAAATCAGTACAACAGACAAAAACATTAGATGATAAATAATTTCAAAAGAATATCAGTTTATAAAATACTAATAAAACCAATGAACATAGATAAGCTCAATGAGAAGCAAATATGGACCAATCCTCAAAAGACCCTAATTTTAAAAGTATTTAGCTATATTTCAGTGTAGGCAATAAACGTTTTTTTAATAACTGATAAGCATTTTTCAAAACTAAGTAACTCTTCTACTCATACCAGTCTGAAAATTCAAATAAAATAAAAAAGAGAATCATGTGCCTTAAAATATTTAAATAAAACATAAATTAGTACAAAACAACAAAAAAACTAGTGATTAATAGGAATTTAATCTCTCAATGGAGTAGATTACCACTGGAGTTAAGCAAAAGAAAGTGGTCTAAAAGGAGAAAAATGGTAGATTCAACTGCATCAAGTTATGAAATACACTGGAAAAATAGTTGAAAATTTGTCATAGACAACCATTATTATAATAGAAATTGCTTTGAAAAATAATGAAAGGTCTTTATAAAGATAGGGTAAAATTAATTTTTTCCTCAGGAAAAAAATAGACATTAAATAAGTCCTTCATTTCATATACCATCAATACATGCAATTTTAAAAATACTGAATTTTTAATTCCAAATTAGCAAATATTAATGAGTTCTATATTATCCAATACTGTTGAGTATGTATTGGTATAAAATTTTCATATGGCCAGAACAATGCATGCAGGTTGTATTTCACTTTTTTAAAAAAATAATAGGGAAAAAGTGAAGATAATCCAAAGGTCCACATAGGAGGGTACAGTTAAATGCATTGTGATGTATTGTTATGGAGTATCAGGTGGACATTAAAGAGATTTGTAAGAAGAATAATGACCTGGAAAGAAGTTTTGATATAATACTGGTAGGAAAAGGCAGAATAAACAATGCCATATATAATGATACTAAGTCTAAAAAGACATATATATAGATAGAACAGATCTAAAGAACACACACTAAAGACCAATAGTGCTTATCTGATTATGGAATTAAGGAAGATTGTTGATTTCTTCTTTGATAAATTTTATATGATTTTTCTGTAAGACAGCATTTTCCCTTTATATTAGCAAGATAATTTAATAAAAGAAAGTTTTATTTGCTTATCTCATGACTAGGTCCATAATATTTCAAGTGAATGCTATTCTGAGTAGAATGGTATGAAGTTCATTATTTATAAAAAATGGTGACAGTAGAAATACATGTTTAAATATAAATTACCTGTAAGTTGAACTCTAGAGTCACTTGGAGAGAAAAGTACTAATTAAGAAGTCACTGATTGTATCTATCTGACTACATTTGGGGAAGAAGTAACAAGTTTATCCCATATCTGTAGAGCACAATTCCTGTGGAAATAGCCATCTCTGACCTATTACTAACTACTGCTTTGCAAGTTCAGTCATTTTTACCTTGTGTAGTGTTTACTTCAGTTAGTGGCTTGAAAATGAATCCTAAAGGGGGACTTCCTAATAAATCTTACTTTGTGGGTGTGCTTATCTTTGTCCTATAGCCTCCCACGAACCAGTGAATGTGGGCCACAAGCATCCCAGCTCAGTAAGAATTTCTTGATATAGAAATTCCCAATCTTTAAGCTTCAAAAAAATTGATGGGGAGAAACCTAACCATTAAAAGACATCTTTTTCCAAACCTCCCTGTTGCACATCTGCCCATCTTGTTTTCTTGGTTCCAGATAAAGTATATTAAGAAAGTTTCTTGATCTTCGCTATAACATGATTTATAGACCTGAAAATAGCAAACTATGGTAATGCAGAATAATTGGGGATTACAAGTACCATGAACTCAGCAAGAAATGAAAGTTGTCCTGGAGTAGCAGGTCTCTGAGGACAGCTCTTTTCAGTTTTCACTTTATATAAAGCCTGTGTTAGACTGGTGGTAGCTCCTTTGTTCCCTCAGAATCTGGATATAAATGGGCTGGCAATTTACAAACAAATAGCCTCTATAATCTGTGGCTCATTATCTTTAGGTGATATTGCAGGCACAATAACCACCAGTCTGTCCTCATTAACATTTTCATGTATAATTAAAGGTAAAATTTTAAGAATATTGCTCAAGCACAAGAAAAAGTTAGGAATGAGTTGAACTTTCTATTTCCAGGGGGTTAGAATTAGCAGCTTCATCCAAGTTGGCAGCCAACCAAGTTTATCCTGTTCTCTCTTGTGGCTGTGTCACCTGTGACCAAGGGTGTCGGCAAAGAGCTGGCTGAGTTAGGATAGCAGCATCCTATGTCTGCGGTTTGGAAGTCAACCTAGGATCTGAGAAATAGGGCATAACTTCATTTAGTCATAAGAGAATGAATGTAAGAGTTTATCAGAGTATATGAAACAATCCTATTACCTGTCTCACAGAGTCATAGGGAGGATTAAACAAAATAAAATGTGAAAACACCTAGGCCATTAAAATCTGCTATTCTACTGTTGATGCCCTGAGGATAGAAACATCCAGGGTAGAAAACCTGCTCTCTAATATTAATATTCTTACAGGCTGAAAGAGGAAAATCTTTGGAGTTCATGAAACTGCACCTTCAGGGCTGACTCTTCTACTTAAAATTATGAGAACTTGGACAAGGTTTGCAGCTTCTTTATGCCTAATTTTTCACAACTGCTAAAAGGAGATGAAAAGGAACCTATCTCATAGGAGCTTAAAGAAGATCATACATGTGATGGATAGAATGGTGACTGGCAAAGAAGTCATCCCTTTGTTGTCTGTTGTCATCTCCTGCATAGGAACAGACAGCTCATGGTGTAACAGTACTTTGGTCCTGGCAAAAATGTTCTCAATTCATATGTGTATCTCGTTTGCATTTCTCTTATTGATGGTAAGGTTGTGGGCAAATGCTGAAATTAGAAGGAAGAAAGGACAAGTTTAGAAGTATTCAATAATTACAAGTAATTATAATTCTGAAATCTTTCTGGAAGTCTTTGATCTCCCATATAAAATACCTACCAGTGAAGTTGAGATTCCCAGAAAAAAATTGTTGGGAATAAAGGAAAAGTAACTATTGTTAGAAGTAATATCTAATAAGCACTTTTATATATCAATCAGTTTTAAAGCGTGGTATCTGATCTGATTCTAATATAATCCCCATGATGAAGTTCAAGTTATTCCCACTTTATATAAAAGCAAATTTGGCCATGAGCAAAAACTAATAATTAGTAGTGCTCAGATTTAAGTCCAGTGTGATCTGCTTTCTAATCCTGAGCTTTATTCACAATGTTATTGTATTTCATCAAAAACTGCTGCTGTGATATGTCCACACTGGATGGAAGACCAGGTCTGGATTGTTTAGGAACTTTCTATCACCAGGGGATGGCAGGCTTTACTCCTCACACAGATCCAATGTTCCACAACTGAAGAGGAAAGAGCGTGGAGAGAAGAGAACATCTCCTAACTTCCTCTTATCTTTGATACTTCTGTTGGAATCCTGCTTAAGCATGATCTAAGCATCTTTGATTTTGTAAAATTTTTTTGGCTGCAGAATGGAATTGAAGTATAAGCAGAAGATTTAACTTCTGAACAGAGATATCCTCTACATGAATGGACCATACTAGCATCCTAGGTGAATTATACCTGAAAGAAATGAAATTGGATATGATTCCCAATTATTCCATTCTCTAATCATATGACTTTCTGAAAGACAATTAACTTATCAGGGCCTGTTAAGGAGACTTAAATAAAATATTATTATTAGGAAAGATAAAAAGATAGTATATATAAAAATCAAGTAAGTGTATTTTGCATTGAAAATGCTTAGAATATATTTTCTGAATAAAACTGAGGGAAATGTTTTCATGACTGACATACTTATCACTTTGACATTGTTGGTAATAATTTTTTTACTTCTGGCCAATCTTTATCATCTTAGGTAAGTATCTCAACTACTCTGTGTCTCAGTTTCCTCTTCTGAAGAGTAAAATGTTGCAAAACAGGTAATTGTACAGGGAAAGAAGATAAGAATGACATCATTCTACATGTCAGAACCAATGCAAGCAAGGAGCCAGGGGGCTCCATATGAAAGAACAAATTGTCAAGCTGTAATAGACATACAACAAGAATATCTTTAGGTGGATTGATGTGGCTTGGGTAGTTGGGTGTCTTTCTCCCATATGGAGGGACCTGGTTCAATTCCTGGGACCTACAAAAATTTACAAAAAAAAAGAAAAAGAAAAATATAGAAGGCATGTGGGCCATGAGGCCCTGTGCACAGATGCGCCACCAGGCCCCGTGTGAGTGAGCTGCCAGGCCTTGTCCAGGGGTGCGCCATCAGGCCCTGAGAGCAGGTGAGCTGCCAGGCCCTGTGAGTCACGCAGCAAGATGATGCCATAACAGGAGAGTGACACAAGAGAGAGCCAAAATGAGATGCACCAAAAAAACCAGGAACTAAGGTGGTACAGGTGGTAGGATGACTCTCTCCCACATCAGAGGTTCTGAGGACAGAATCCCAGTGAAGACAGGAGGAGAAGGATAAGAAGAGAGGGCAGGAAATGGACACAGAGTCACCCAGCAAATGGACACAGAAACAACAAAAAAGGGGGTGGGGATTAAAAATGGATAAAAGTAAATAATTAAATAAATAAATCTTTAAAAACAGAAAATAAGGATGTTTTCATTCATACAACAATAACAGAATTCATTGTCAGCACATTCAGTGCAATATAGAAAAGGAAGCTTTCAGAGAGAGGGAAAGTGATTCTAGATGAAATATGGATTTATAGAAGGAATGAAGGTCACCAAAAAAGATAAATACATGAGGTATGATTTTTATCATAATACTTAGACTGATTTAATGACTGGATTCCCATGATTCTTACTCTCAGTTGAATGATTTAAAATGCCTGAATATAAACATTTCTTTTTGCATGAGTGGCTAAAAGTCAGTATATCATAAAAGATATGGAGGAATAGAGTAGTCTTTCTTCTCAGATGAAAGTTCACACAGACAGAGTGATGGTCTATGTATATATGAATTAGTCATTGAAATATCACACAGCCAGTCCCTCCCTTGTAAAATATACCTATAGGGTGAAGAATATAAACACTGTAGGAATGAGGGCTCCACTTCCATTTCTTCTCCCTCAGCCTCCAATGTGGACGTGGTTGCAAGCTTGCCAAGAGTCAGTTGAGTTGGTGTAATTCACTTGGCATTTTGGGTTCAGTATGTTCCTTTACTGAAGGAGATAATGATGGATAGGGAAGTGCACCCTACACATCCACAGAAAGATCCACCATTAGAAAACATTCTTGAACAAGAACTAAGTGTCCTTGCAGATCCATTGAAACACTTTTATTTATATAAGCATGGCTTTTGTTAGCCATATTGCTTGGTTGGAGATCTGTCTATATAAGATCACGTCAGTAGGGATAATACAAGACCAATATCTAGTGAGAATTTTTAGCAATAGGTCAAAACAACTCAAACAACTCTAACTCTATATCTAACTTTTGCTGTCATACAAAGAAAACTAGATTTTATAATCCCCTCCTTTGCTTTAATTCTCAAGCAAAAACTCTCATTAAAAGTTAACAGGACACATAAACATTTTGAGGGTGCTCAAAGCAAAATTTCTAAGGAGTTAGGAAGGAGCTATAAGTAAATCAAATTATTACATATTAAATTTCAATTGGAGGGTAGCCGATGTGACTCAGCGGTTGAGCATCAGCTTCCCACATATGAGGTCCCGGGTTCAATCTCTGGCCCCAATATCTAAAA
>JAKSZT010054126.1:365904-389629 GCA_026826555.1 Tolypeutes matacus
CCCGTTGGAGCCCCTGAACATATTTTTCTCACTGGGCAGGAAGATATGAAAGCGAAATGGTTTTTAGATATTACTATTAATGAGGAGGCTTGAGATTAAAATAATGGTTCTGTGATGGACATTCCTGAAAAATAGGATGCATAGTCATCTGAGATAATAGGATAATTTGTGGGATAAGGATTGCAGGGCTTTTGTACAAAATGGTGACTTATTCTAAGATGGATTTATAGAAGTGGGAACAGTCTATAACAGCTATTCTAATTCTCGTAACAAGAATACTGAATTCTTATTGGAGTTCCTAATTGTTTTGAAACTCCCTAGAGTATGATTGCATAATTTTCTTAAGCATTATCTTATATCTTTGGTAAAGAGATAAAAAGCTGATGTATAAATTTATACCTTAAATATTTCAGTTGTTGTGGTGTGTTACCCAGAAGCAGGGAGAAACTCTAATTTGACTTGGTTTTGTAGGGGTTGCTATTTATCCATTCTACACTATTATAGAATCAGGAAAATTTCAAAAGTTTATGCTAAACTGTGCTCTTGTTAATATCTATCAGTCCTTGTAAAAATAAATTTCAATGAATTAGACACATTAAACTGCATTTTGCAGTAATACGTTAATCCTGAAATCTGAATATCTTAACCTACTCAATTTTATTTCCAGCTCAAGTTAAATCCACTGGGGGTTGTAAGAACCTCTTGGACATTTGTGTTATGTGTAGTTACTTAAAAATTCCATCTTAATGCATGTCTTTCAGATTTGCTGCAGCAGGGAAAAAGAATGCTGGAGTCTAGAATACCAGCTCCTAAATGTATCTTTCTGAGTGCAGAACACATCATTATCGCAATCTGTTCACATGGTCTCACTTAAATACAAAGGAGATAAAATTATGGTGAGGGCTCATGGATATTTGGTGACCATCAAATGCTTTGATCACCATTGGGAAAACTGGTTTCTCACTTGGAATGAATTCTTTATTAAACTATTGATTATTAATCAGTATGCAAAATATACTTAACATAATACTTATTTATTTAATACTTTTTACCAATTCACTTTGTATGAAGGTACACGTGAAATCACTAAGATCAGCAGGAATATTGCCCTGGACCTAATCTGGATCCTCTTTTATCTGGGCTCTTTCAATTAGAATTGCAATGAAAGTGTCAACATCTCAAATAATCTCCATTTCATTGCTCTGAAACTGGTTTGCAGTTTTTTTTTTTTCTCTTCAAATTTTAAAGTGTAGAATCTCTGGCTTATTCATTCAGCTATCATCAATTCACTGCAGCTTTTGTTCCCATCAACAAAGGCACATTTTCATCCAATAGAACCTATTTTGGATGTTGTGGTGCTGTGTAGACTGTTTTTGATAGAAAAAGGCTTTGCAAATATCTTCTACCTGGGAATTATGAACATGGTTCTTCTATGGCTGTACCTGGAAGAACTTAATATACATCCCTGGCTAAGGGAAGATAAAGTTATTTATTCTGGGCTTTGGCCAGATTAAAATAAAAATGACTCTCTAATGGTGAAATACATCAGCATTACTTTTGGAGCAAGCCCTGCCTGAATGACTTTCTCTCATTTTTGCAGTCCCATATATTTCAGGTACTCTGCACCATTCATGATATTAAATCTACTCTGACTTCAGCAGCTGAGATTAAAACTATGAATTTTCAACAATTTTCCTATATTGGGGGCTATTCAATCACATAAAGTTCAAGTAGGATATTGGCTGTCCAGCCCAACATGGTCTTTTGTACACACATTTTATTTTCTTTCTATAATACAACATATAAAATCAGTGACAGTCTGTTTTCTTTGTATTTTCAGTCTTAAAATCTCATCCTTGGAATGTTGGAAACAACTGCTTGAATGAACACCTGTGCAAATATGCAATTATAAACACATGTGCACATACAGATGCACATGCCTTCTCAAAGAAACGCAAATATGTACAGGCATTGCAAAATATTTTATCCATTTAGAAAAAAATGGTTCTTGTAACAGTAAAAAAATATTTGGCACAGATATTTAAACTCTTCTGACATATTCACCTAATTTAAATTTAACATTATAAAAGTGATTTACAGTATTAATAAAACAACAGTAAAAGCATTTTGGAGATAATTTGTTACTAAAGCTTTACCCAATAACAAATACATATTTAATTTATATGTATGAATTTCAAAGGTTATTTTTAAAATGTTTAATTCATCACTCAATACAGGCTTGGGCACAAAAAGAAAATGCTTAAGATTACTGGTAAATTTGTAGCAAACTATTTAGGCCTTGAAGATTGTTGTGTTAAATTTTCAGGTATAATAAAGTCCAGTCTTGTATTGTGCAATATACTATTCCAGGCCATCAAACATTGTGATTGCTCTTTTATCAAGGAAGGAATACTATTTTCCTCTCAGTTCTTACTGTCATTTATTCCTTTACTGGATTACTCAAAATTCTCTATAATCATTTTATTACCTCATGAGAATTTTGAATTCTTCAATTCATTGTATATATTATGAGTAAATCTCAAGTTGTTAATTGCTTCCCAGAACCAAAATAATTATGTAAATTTAATAATTTTACTTCTTTCTTCAGTAAGTCAGTCTCTGGAATGATGCAATTGTATCTGTACCATCTACTAACAAATGTTTCACAAACTTTCACTGCCCTCATGATGAGCTTCCACAAAATATGAAGCAATGAAGTAAGTAGGAGTTTATAAGATCTCAAATTCCACCATTCACTTAACAAAAAATTAAAGAATTTTTTTCTAATATGTCATGACTTCAATCTTACCCTCAGAATTGCATTTGTGTAAAAAAATGTAGGCAGTAAATAAGAAGGAAATAATTCTGTTAGCAAGGTTTGAAGGCATCAAAATCTCTGCCACATCCATTTGTATCCCTTCATAGAACTCATCTGGGACAAGGGAGGAGAATTGAAGCTAATGTGTCACTTAGGGTTATGAATCCATGGGTTCTAAATGCATTTAATGTGTTTCATGTTTGTCACAGAATTCAGAAATTGTTTGCCACTAAGAAAACAAATTAAACTCATAAGAATCAGAGATGTTTGCCAGTATCAAATTTTACTAGATGTTAAAAGGATGCAGGCTACTGTGAGACACAGGCAGAGCATGAAATCTGCTACTAACAGTGCAGATGCCCAGGTCTTCATTACCATATATATTTGAACTATGATCCAGGATGAACAAATGAAGTTACAAAACACAGGGGGGAGTCATTATCTTAAAAAGAGTTCATTATTTAGGGGTAGAGAACACCTCCATTTTATACTACAGCAATTATATAGCTGGAAAAGATATGTATAAGCAGATCATACATATGTATCTGCTAATTACA
This sequence comes from Tolypeutes matacus, assembly GCA_026826555.1. NCBI lineage: Eukaryota > Metazoa > Chordata > Mammalia > Cingulata > Chlamyphoridae > Tolypeutes > Tolypeutes matacus. The sequence continues at coordinate 369,280 of JAKSZT010054126.1, forward strand.
ATACTGTGTCCATAATCAACATAGAGAAGCCCAGTATACCATTCTAAATACATTCCATAGATAAGAATTTCAATTATCTTTTCACTAGAAATCACAATCAGGCAAACTCATTAGAATATTTTCAAAAAAGCCTAGAACCAATTTTTTCTCACTACATGTGTCTCCAAGGTTGGAAAAACTATCCATAGAACCAGCTGATAAATATTTTCCTTCTCAGCCACTCGTAGGAATGGGCAGATGCAGATTGGTAGGTATTTTAGATGTCAGAGTATGGTATTTATTCTCTTTACTCTCAAATAAACAGATAAAAGTTGAGTCAAGGACTTTGCAAATATTATTAGAAAAGCATTTCAGCAATTAGAACATTGATAAAGATGCTTGTGTCGCAATGACACCAAACAAAGTACTAATCAGGTAAAATAAACTATCCTAATACTGTTTCACCAATTCTTAGGAGAAAAAGAAGTTATGTGTTGACCCACCCATATACATAGAAAGGGTGAGTCTGCCCCAGTACTTGGATATGTTTGCCTTCCACCACATTGTTCAGGAAGAGTGCTGCCACCCCAGTACTTGGAGAGCATAGAGCCTTTGGGCCTTGGGTTGTGGAGAGTCTGCCCACCACCTCAATGCTGAGAGGGTGAATCCTGTTCCCAGGGCATTCACTGAGAACTTTTACACCATCCTGATGCTAGGAGAGGGTGGAGCATTCACTCCAGTTTTCAAGGAGAGGATGGTTGCTGTACAATCTCTCAGATTGGGTTGGGCTGACAATTCACCAATGATGAGGTTCCAAATATCATTCCATAAAGGATTCTTAGGCCTTGAAATCTAATGGAGTATACCCTGTAGGGCTTCAAAAATGTTTGGAACTCATTACTTCCATTTTCCCTCCAATTTTTCCCAGTGGGACTAAATCAATATCTTATGCCTGTCCCTCCATTGGAAGCAGATAACTTGTTCTCTAGGTATTACCGATTTACAGACAGAGGGGAATTGTGCTCCAGGACAGACCATATCTATAACTGATTTTGAGCAAACTTTGTACCAAGCATTTTTTTTTAAATGATTTAAGGTTTTTTTTTAAATATATTATGACGGAATTAATGCATATGTATGTAGATGTTTTGTGGATCCAGAGTATGATCTGTGATGGTTAGAAGCTCTATGTATCCCAGAAGAAAATGTTCTTATATCTAATTCATTCCTGTAATCCATTCTGATGAGATTTTGTCACTTCAGGTATGTGTGGTCCAGAAGGGTCTTAATTGTGTTACAGGTGTCCTTTATAAGTGGAATGAATTCAGACTTGAGAGAGAGTTAACCATAGGGACAAAACATTAGCCCTGAAAGGCAAGTGAGAGTGCAAGATATACTACCAAGTACCCTGCCATTGGACAAACTAATGTCCCAGGATCTGTGGCAGACAACCCTAGGACAAAACAATCTTCAGGAAGAAAGCATTGTGTTGATGCTAAACTTTCTTTTATCACAAAACTGTAAGCACATGCATTTCTATTGTTAGAGCTGAACCATTGCATTGGTATTTGCTTGCAGAGTCTACGAAAGTAAAACAAACAGATTGATAAATAACTTATTACCACATGAAGAATTTGAAACTAACATTTATGACTTAAGCCAGTTTTAGAGCCAAACATTAATATTACCAAAATAGTCTCTGTGTATAACTACATTACTATTTTAAAACAAATAAATTTTATGTGAGTTTGTGAGATTTGGGTGTTATTCTACAGTTCCACAATGCAAAGTTATTGCATTTTACTCTGATTTTTTAAAAATATCACACCAAATTGATTCTGAATACTCCAAGTTTATGTCAGGTTAGAATGTTGGGACTCCACATTCTAATTTAGTGAACTCTCTCTGGATACCACAACTTTTTTATCAGATAAGTTGTTCTTTGAAATTGTTATTATGTCTTGTTCCCTAATCAAGTAGATATTTGCCAAGGGTAGGAGTATCAACATGCCACACATGTGAGAAAAAGCCTTCTCTCATTTCAGGTTGCTCCAAAGAGTAGGTTGTTGTCATTTACCACTGGAGGAAAGTGTTTTTCATCCCCACCAGCCACTTGATGAACTTACTTCCTTTGATTAAAATATTGATGCATATTTTACGTACAGAAGATTGCAAAAAATATATCAATACAGCTGGATGCATTTTCATACACTTCACAAACTCATGTTACCAGCATCCAGTTCAAGAATCAGATCAGAGCTGCACAACACCCAGAAGCCCTTTACATGTGTCCTTACAGTTCCAACACCCAAGGTACATGCCATGATACTGTTAGGGAGCAAATAATTTGCTTTTATTCTTTTCTTTTTTTAAGGAAAATATAAAATTTTAACTTATTTTAAATTTCCAGATAAATTCTGATAAAAAATTTTGAGAACATTGAACATGTATTCTTTTTTTTAAAATATATTTTTATTTTTTCTAAAAGACACTTAGATTACATAAAATGTTACAGAAAATAATATAAGGGATTCCTTATGGCCCATTCCCCACACCTCCCACTTCTTCCCACATTAACAACTTCTTTCATTAATGTGGTACATTCATTGCAATTGATGAACACATTTTGGAGCATTGCCACTAAGCATGGATTATATTTTACATTGTAGTTTACACTCTCTCCCACTCAATTCTGTAGGCTATGGTAGGATATATAATGGCCTGTACCTGTCATTGCAATGTCATTCAGGACAATTCTGAGTCCTGAAACTGCCCCTGTATTACACCGCTATTTCCCTCTCCCTGCCTTCAGCACCTCCAGTGGCCACTGTCTCCAAATCAATGATACAATTTCTTCCATTGCTAGAATCACAATAAGTCTATTGTGAAATACCAGTAAGTACACTCCAGTCCATATTTTATTCCCAAATTCTGAGGATTCTGTGATGGTGATGCCCACTCCACCTCTAATTGAGAGGAGGCTTCAATCCCATATGGCTGGTGGATGGGACTTTCTTGCTTGCATTTGTAGATGCTCTTGTTCCTTGCTCTTGTCCATCCTCACCTCCTTGTTAGTTGGCCTGGGTGAGTCCAATGAACTGGAGAGTAGGTGTGGCAAATCTACTGAGGCTCAGGGTCCAGCTGGCACATAGACAGCCCAAAGATTCAAGTCTTTTGGATGTATACCTCCCAATTCCAGCACCAACTATAGGTTCAAATAGAAGGGAAAGAGGCATGTGTAGAGAAGTCTAACTCTGTCATACTTGGGAGCAGAAACCCCAAATTAGGGCTCACTGTCAAGGGCACCAAACTCTGTAGTTATCTGCCATGACTGTAGGGCCTAGGTGTCTCCAGAACCCTCAGGAGCCTCAGGAGTATCTATTTTGGCAGTATATGAGGTCCTGTTCAGACATGCATATGCATTACCTCTGGGATGAACTCCTGACACTTTGAAGTCTCTTAGCCATATAAGCTCATTTGCCTTTATCTTTCCCCCCTTTTATTAAAGATCTTTTTCTAGTTGCATTGCTGGTTGGTGCTTGGTAGTAATCCCTTGGTGCCAGGGAGGATCATTCCCAGGAGTCATGTCCCATGCTGGGGGGAAGGTAATGCATTTATATGCTGAGTTTGGCTTAGTGAGAGACCACATTTGAGCAACATGGAGGTTCTCAGGAGGTAACTCTTGGGCACCCTACAACACTGGGGTAAGTTGCAATTTCAAGAGCAAAGGCTTATAAGCATAGTCATCAATACCAAGAGCCCATCAGTGGAACAACCTTCCTAACTAGTCATTGCCCCTGTTTTGGATGTTCCATTAGAAAATGTGGCAGAGCTGCTCAGGAGGGAATTCAATATTCTTTTGGTTATTTTGTGTATCTCTACTCACAGTGACAATGCCTCATGAATATTTGAACACATTAATAAAACTTACATATATGCCAATGTGAACTTCCTCCCATGTATCGCCCATCATTGACACCACACATCAATGATCCTCTCCTGCCACAGTTGTAACCGTTCTGTGATCCAAAACTTCTCCAAAACTCAAGCCAAGAAGATCACCAAATAAATTAATAGGAAATTAAAACAGTAATGATAAGTTTATACATAAGAAATAAAATACATAGTAATTTAGAAAAAATAAAATAAAATAAAAAATTAGGATATTATAATAATGAAAAAAATTAATTTTTTTGGATATTTTGCCTTTCATCAATGTAATATCTGTTTTCCTGTATGTACACAGACATTTTCTTCCATTTACTGCCCAGTGCCTTACTTTTGTTCGTTTTGTCTTCAAAGAAGTTTTAGGTCACTATAAAGTCACATACAGAATATAGGGGACTCACATATACCCAACATCCTCTCCAATTTCCCTCTTCCCTGTTAATAATCTTTTTACGTGTGGATGATAGATTTGTTACAATTGATATACAAATATCGAAACATAGCTAACCATGGTTAATGGTTTACATTATGGTTTACAGTTAAGACCATACACTTTTAAAATTTTTGATGAAATTTAACATGGCCTGCATCCATCATTGCAAGATGATGCAGAATAATTCCATTGCCCCCTAAATACCCCTCTTCTATCTATTCTATTCCTCCCTCGCCCTCCTCTTGGGGCCCATGTCAACCACCAGGCTTCACTCCTTAAAGAATAGGATACATAGTTACTTGTGAGAACTCTGAGGGCTTGACACACTGGTCTGTCCTCCCCTATTAGGAAACACCCATGCTCTTGGAAGACACCCACCCCTCTGAGAACATATTGGGCCTTCCCAGGATGGCAGTCCAAATACTTCCAGCTCATTATATGGGTCTCCACCCACTGATATAACACACTATGACAAAATAATCACTTGCACATTCTCTAGAAAACTGCCCCAGGTCTGCCCTGTCCTGAATGCCCCCCCCATCCAACACCCTAAACCAGTAAGTCTTCCTTGTCATATTGCCATAAGATCTTTTCCAACATTGTAGTTTCAATCACATAACCACCAATCCCCAGTGTTCACCTACTACCTCCCCCCTTCCATGATCCATCCAACCCACCCTCCCCACCCTACTCCCTGTCAAACTTGTACCACCCAGTCCAGCAGTATCATTACACCCCTGTCATATCCCCTCATTGTACAACTACTCACTTCCACCTTATCGTAGATTTCACCCATATGGGCTTTGGCACACAACCCTCTTCTGCCTTTCTATTTCCTGTAAACCTATCTTCCAGACTCTAGCTCCCCGATTCTGCTCAATTTGCTTAATTCATATCAGAAAGGTCATGTAATATTTGTCCTTCAATGGCCTGGGTTGCTTCACTCAACATAAGGTACTCAAGAGTCATCCTTGTTATCCCTTGTGAGAGTACTATATTGCTTCTTACAGCTGAATAATATTCCATTGTATGTACATACCATATTTGTTTTTATCCATTATCTGTTGGACATTTGGGTCAATTACAACTTTTGGCAATAGTGGATAATGCCGATATGTACGTTGGTGTGCATACATCTGTTTGTGTCCTTGCTTTCAGTTCTTCTGGACATATAATCAGTCATGGAATTGCTGGGTCATATGGCAGATCTCTAGTTAATTTATTGAGGAACCACCAGACTGTCCTCCACAATGGCTGGAGCAATTTACATTCCCACCAGCTGTGAATGAGGGTTTCCATTCCTTCACATCCTCTCCAAAAATTGGAGGATTTGTATTTTCAATGGCCACCAATCTATTAGGTGTAAGATGGTATCTCACTGTAGTTTTGATTTACATTTACCTAATAGCTAGTGATGTTGAGCATCTTTTCATGTATTTTTTAACCATTTGTATTTCTTTTTTGGAGAAGTGTCTGTTCAGATCACTATCACTTTTTTTAAATGGGTTGTTTTTTTTTTTCATTTTTGAGATATAGGATTTCTTTATATATGCTGGATATTAGGCTCCTCTCAGATATATGGTTACCAAGTATTTTCTCCCATTGGCTAGGCTGTCTTTTCACTTTCTCAACAAATTCCTTTGAGGTGCAAAAGTTTTTAATTTTAAGGAGGTCCCATTTAACTATTTTTTCATTTGTTGCTCATGTTTTGATTGTGTTCATGAAATCATTTTCTATTACAAGGTCCTGTAGATGCTTCCCTACATTATCTTCCAAGGTCTTTATAATCTTGGTTCTTTTATTTAGATAATTGATCCATCTTGAGTTGATTTTTTATAAGGTGTGAGATGGAGTTCCTCTGTAAATTTTTGGATATAGATATCCAGTTCTCCAAGCACCATTTGTTGAAGACACCATTCTCTCTGAGTTGAATGGGCTTGGTGGTCTTGTCAAAGATCAGTTGTCTGTATATGTGAGGGTCTATATCAGAACTTTCAATTCAGTACCCATGGTCAATATGTCTATCCTTGTGCCAATACCATCCAGTTTTGACCACTGTAGGCTGGTATTATGTTTTAAAGTCGGGGAGTGTGATCCTTCTGATTTCATTTTTCTTTTTCAATATATCTTTGGCTATTCACGTCCTCTTGCCATTCCAGATAAATTTCATAGTTAGTTTTTTCAAATCAGTAAAAAATTTCGTGTTGTTTTTATTTGAATTGCATTAAATCTGTAGATTACTTTGGATAGGAGAGACAACTTAATGATGTTCAGTCTTCTCACAAATGAACAGGGAATATTCTTCCATTTATTTAAGTCTTCTTTGATTTCCTTTAACAGTGTTGTGAAGGCATCTGTGTATAAGTAATTTACATCTTTAGTTAAATTTATTCCTAAGTATTTGATCCTCTTAGTTACTATTGTAAATGGGATATTTTTCTTGATTTCCTCCTCAGATTGCTCATTATTGGTGTAGAAAAATGCTACTGATTTTTGTGCATTGATCTTATAACCTGCAACTTTACTGAACTCATTTATAAGCTCTTGAAGCTTTGTTGTAGATTTCTCAGGGCTTTCTATGTATAGGATCATGTCGTCCACAAATAGTGAAATTTTGATTTCCTCCTTTCCAGTTGGGATACCTTTTATATATTTTTCTTCTCTAAGTGCTTGAGCAAGTACTTCTAACATGATTTAAATAGGAGCAGTGATAATAGGAATCCTTTTCTTTTTCCCTATCTTAGAGGGAAAGATTTTGGGTTTCATCATTGTATATGATGTTAGCTCTGGGTTTTTCATATATAACCTTTATCATATTGAGGAAGTTTCCTTCTATTCCTGTCTTTGCAGGGTTTTTATCAGGAAATGGTGCTGTATTTTGCCAAATGTTTTTTCTACATCTATAGAGATGGTAATGGGATTTTTTCTGTTGGTCTTTTTATGTGGTGTATTACATTGATTGAGTTTCTTATGTTGAAGACAACTTGCATACCAGGGAGGAAACTCAATTGGTCATGGTGTGTGGCTCATTTGATGTGTTGTTGAATTTGCTTCACAAGTATTTTGTAGAGTTTTTTTGTTTGTTTGTTTGTTTGTTTATTTTTTTTTGCCAGCAACATCATGCCTTTATTACTCACTTGTACACAGAACTCAGTGGCAGCAGGCCAGGGGATGCCCTGTGCTTATCACTTACAGAACCCAGTGGTGGCCAGAAGGACTCAGCACCCTGCTTCCCACTGCCTAACAGACACAGTCAGCTTTTATAAGGTTACAACAGTGGGACACAAGGTTACTAGTTAACAATTAGCAGAATTCCTGATAATTACAGCGTGTAGAGGTTTTTAGCATTTAGGTTCATTAGAAAGATTGGTCTGTAATTTTCCTTTCTTGTGGCATCTTTGTTTGATCTTGGCATTAGGGCAATGTTGGCAACATAGAATGAGTTAGGCAATGTTTCTTCTAATTCTTTTTGTTGTAAGAGTTTAAGTAGGAATCAGGTTTGTTCTCAGTGGAATATTTGGTAGAATTCACCTGTGGAACTGGCTGTTTCTGGGCTCTTCTTAGTTGGGAGGTTTTTGGTGACTAATTCAACCTCATTAGTTGTGATTTGTCCATTGATTTAATCAATTTTTTCTTTCATCAATGTAGGCTGCTTGTGTGTTTCTAGGAATTTGTCTGTTATCTGCAAATTTTTCTTCTTGTTGGCATATAATTTTTCAAAATATACTCTTGTGATACTGTTTATTCCTGCATGCTCAGTGATGATATCCCCTTCCTGATTTCTTATTTTGTGTATTTGCATCTTTTCTCTGTTTTTCTTTGTTAGTTTAGCTAAGGGTTTTTCAATTTTATTGATCTTCTCGAAGAACCAGCTTTTGGCTTTATTTTTTCCAGTGGTTTTTTAATTTTCTATTCCATTTAGTTCTGCTCTAATCTTTGTTATTTCCTTCTTTCTACTTCCTTTTGAGTTAGTTTGTTTTTCTTTTTCTAATTCTTCTATGTATACAATTAGTTCTTCGACTTTAGATCATTTTTCATTTTTGATATATGCATTTATGGCTATGAATTTCCCTCTCATTACAACTTTTGCTGTATCCCATTGCTTTTTATATGTTGTGTTGTCATTTTCATTTGTTTCAAGGTAGTTACTGATTTCTTTTGAGATTTCCTCCTTCACCCACACTTTGTCAAACAGTATGTTATTTAAGTTCCGTATCTTTTTGCCTAATCTGGTTCTCTGGCTTTACTGATTTCAGTTTCATTATATTGTGGTCAGAGAAATTAATTTTTATACTTTCAATCTTTTTATATTCTTTGAGAGTTGTTCTGGGCCTAGCATGTGGTCTATCTTAGAGAATGATCCATGTGCACTCAAGAAGAAGGTACATCTCACTGTATTTCAGTGTAGTGTTCTGTATATGTCTATTAGGTTGAGATCCTCTAATGCATTATTCAAAGTCTTTGTTTCTTTATTGATTTTCTGTTGAGATGTTCTGTCTAATGATTACAAAGGTTTATTAAAGTCCCCACTATAATTTTAGAGGCATCTATTTCTCCACTTAATTTTTCCAGAGTTTGCCTCATGTATTTTTAATTGCCCTGTTTCAGTGCATAAATGTTTATGGTTGTTCTTTCTTTTTGAAATATTACCCCTTTTAGTCATACATAGGGTCTTTGTCTTTTAAAATATTTTTTCATTTAAAGTCTATTTTGTCCAATATTAGTATAGCTACTCCCACACTTTTTTGGTTGTTGTTTGCTTTAAAATTGTGTTCCAGCCATTCACTCTCAGCCTCATTGAATCCCTGGGTCTAAGGTGGGTTTCTTTTTGAAAAAATATAAATGGGTCATATTTCCTTATCCATTCAGTCAATCTGTATCTCTTAATGGGTGAGTTTAATCCATTAACTTTCAGTGTTATTACTGTCAAGGAGTGACTTACATTGGTCATATTTTATTTGTTTTTATGTATATGATATGTTGTTTTAATTTCACTTCTTGTTTTTTTTTTTTTTTCTTAATTTTTTCTTACACTCTCCTCAAACTCTCTCTCTCCTCTTTTTTTTCCTTTCATCCTGCAGAACTCCCTTTAGTATTTCTTGAAGGGGAGGTTTCTTATTGGCAGACTCTCTTAATTTCTGTTTATCTGTGAATATTTTGAATTATCCATAATTTCTGAATGCCAACTTTGCTGGATATAGAATTCTTGGCTGGGTGAATTTTTTCTTTTAGCACTTTAACTATGTTATACCACTGCCTTCTTCCTCTATGGTTTCATATGAGAGATCAGCAATTAATCTTATTGATCTTCCCTTTTATGTAATTGCTCTCCTTTCTCTTGCTGCTTTCAGCATTCTGTCTTTGGAATTGTACAATTTGACAAGTATATGTCTAGGGATTTATACTGCTTGAGGTGTGCTGCACATGTACATCCCTGCCCCTCGACAGGATTTGAAAGTTTTCAACTATTATGTCTTCCAACACTCCTCTTTTCCCCTTTCACTTCTCTTCTCCCTCTGGACTGCCTATAATGCATATGTTTGTGCATTTTTTGTTGTTCATATCCCTAAGTCCCTGCTGCATTTTTTCTATCAATTTAACTATTTGTTTTACTATTTGTTTGGTTTCAGATATATTGTCTTCCACATCACTAATTCTTTCCTCTGCCTGATCAAATCTGCTGCTATGTGCTTCCAGTGTATTTTTTATTTCTTAGTTTGTGCCTTTCATCACCATCATATCTGTTATCTTTTTACATATGTTAACAATTTCTTTAGTATGTTCTCCCAGGGTCTTCTTTTTTTGTTTGTTTGTTTGGTTTTTTTGTTGTTGTTGTTCTTTTTCAGCAGTGTGTCTTCTTAATATCCTTAATCTCTTCCTTCACTTCATTAAATTGGTTCATGATATTTGTTTGGACAGCTCTGATTAGTTGTTCCATGTTCTGTGTCTTCTCCTGGTTTTGAGATTTTTCATTAGACTAAGGCATGTCTTCCTGTTTCTTAGATGGTTTATAATTTTTTGTTAGTGTTTAAGCATCTCTTTATCTTGAAGAATTTATTCAGTTGATTAGTTTCTCTCTCTACTCCAGGGTTTTATTTAGTTGCTGTTTTTGTGTGTGTGGTATGTTTTCTCTTTGTCACTTTGTTCCTCTTATTCTATTTCCTTGCTGTTGCCTATGTTCCCTTGAAACAAAAAGATTAGGGCTAGAGAAAGAGAAAGAGGTAAGAGGAGAGAAAGGATACTAATAATAATAAGAGTAAAAGGTATAAGAGGAACTATATAAAACTGAGAAAAATGAATAATTAACTCACATAAGAAATGCAGAGGAATGGGAATTAAAAAGTGGAGTACAATGAAATGAAAAACCAAATTTAAAAAATATCTAGAATGAATTAAAAGGCCAGAATGATAAGAAGAGAGGGAAAAAGGAAAGAAAAGATAATAAGAAAAAAGTTAAGAAAAGAAAAAAAAAAAAACAGAATAGAGGAGATAGAAATAAAGACAAGAAAATTTGAAGACTAAACAAAGAGTGGTGGAATGTAAGAAAAAAACAGAAAGCAGAAGTTAGGAAGATGAGAGAAAGACAGGAAATAGTGTAGGTAAACAAAATTGGCATACAAAAAAAAGGGGAAACAAAGGAAGGGAGAAACACAGCAAACAAGAAACAAGGTAGCAGCACCTAATTTTAAAAAATGGGGCTGTGGAGAAAGAGGGAGAAAAAGAACAAAAAACAAACACTTAAACAAGGAATCAAAGAAAAACTTAGGAAAAACAACCTTCCCTCTTAGGCCCCTTAGGAGCTTCTCAGGCTGCCAGTGTTCATCAATTATCCTGCAGCCTGCTCTCTTCAGGTTGTGAATTGGGTTTTAGCAAGTAAACTAAGTTAAATTTTTAAAAAGGAAACTTTTTTAAAGAAAAATATGAGACCCAAGTGAAGCTAAGACAAAAATAATGTCCATGTGTTCACTGACTTAAAATATCAGCTGGGTGTTTGATTACCTGGTGAATCACTACTCTAAGGAGAGCTAGGAATTAAACCAGGGACCTTGAATATTCAAAGCAGAGACTCCTCCACTGAGCTAAACTTTCTCATTGGGTCAGTTAGCTAAAGAGGTATCTAGTTACTTTCCCTAGGGCAGGTTTGACTCGGCAGTTGGGTAGATACCCTGCTGATTAGGAGCCTGTCTGTCCCTGACCCCTTTCTATTCTTACTGCTTTCTCTCCCAGGGCAGCAGAACATGATAGCCTGTGTGATCAAAATCCCCCTCACCTCTCCTGGTCAGGTTGAGTTCCCTTCATAAATTCAAATGGGACCCTGGTATTCAAACTCACCACAGAGAAATGTCATTCAACCTTCTTCCAGACCTCTGCTTCCTCCCAGGGGACATTAAATAGGTCTTTGGAAGGTTATTACATGCTTCTTACTGCCTGCCTCCCCTTTAAGGAGTCAGAATTTTGATAGGTCTCAGCACTGGACTAGTCTATTGCTTGACTCTGCCTTCTCCCAACCAATTTCTTGTCTTCCAGGTCAGTTAAGTAAATTAGGCTGCCTGAGCAGATTCACCTCTCTACTCTTCCTGTGGCCACCTCTTGCCAGCTGGTATGCTCCCTAAATTTCAAAGTGGATCCAGGTAATGAAACCCACAGAACAGAAACCCCTTTCCACCCTTCACCAGAACCCTACTATCCTGTAGAATGCTGCCCCCCCTGCTCAGTGGCTTGTGGAAGTCAGGGTGTTCACAGTGGCTTTTTGCCTTAAGGATGGGGCTTAGCCACCTGTTTTTTTCCAGCCACTGAAGCAAGAAAGTCATGGTTTTCCCTTGGGGTTTTATTTCTTTGTCCAGCTCCCTCCAGATCGATGCCCTGAAGCCTTCTACTTTGTGGGTTCCTAAAACAGCTCACTCAGGCAGTATCTTGCCCCTTCTCAACCATTTTGTGTAAGAGAGCTGGTGAGTGCCCACTTAAACCCAAGTTGCTGGATCTCCCTCTATTTATTCTTTATATAAAATAAATGTTGTTTTATGATATGTACTCTTTTGTGTCCAGTTTATTTTGCCTATATTATTTGTAAGATCATTCATATTTTATATATAGTTGTAGATTGTGCATTTGCATTGCTGCTCATAGTATTTATTTTTTTGAATATGCCAAATGTAACCTTTCTAGAGCTCAAGGATGATTGGATAGTTTCCATTTTCTGATGAAAATATATAGACAATATTTTTCTCTTCTCTGATCTCTCCTACATGTATGGCAACTCAAATGTGATACAATGATAATGAAGTTTAGGATTTTATTCAGTGTATTAACTTTCTATTGCAGCAGTAGTGACATACCATATACCTAGGAGATTAAAACAACACAAAATTTTAGTTACAGTTCTGTAGTTCAAAACTCTGATATGAGTTTCACTCAGATAAAATCAAGGGTTCCAAAGAGCTCTGTCCCTTTTAAGTAAAGAATTTGTTCTGTTGCTTTTTCCAGCTACTAGGGACTGACCACATGGTTTGGATCAGGTATCATTTCCTCCATATTCATTGAAGAGAATGATATCAAATGAGAAAAACCAGTGAAGTCCATCTAACACTGCTATTTCCTAGGCTCTCTGACTATAGCCAGGAAAGGTCCTCAGTTTTTAAGAACTCATGTGATTACTTTGGACATCGGTGAAAAAATGATAATGTAGAAGGAAAATAAAGGTCTACCAATAACTTCTTTTTTGCTCTTACACAATCATCAGTAACAACTAAAAAAGAAAGTATAGAATGGAGGTAAATGTTTATTTACCAAGAAATGAAATTTAAAAAGCAAAATGAATTAGTTGTGTGTGCAATTACCAGGCTCTGGCAAAAACAATATACATATGTGTTATGTATTACCTGTGAAAAGTGAGTCATAAATTAGTAGAATATGCACATAAATTAAATAATTTTTTGCTTTTAAAAGTGATGCTGTAGAATATAAACAGTAAAATATAAGCTAATAATTTATATTTTTACATTTTTTGAGCAGTATTAAAGAACAAATTAAAAATCCATGACAACTTCAGCAAGAGACTTCAGAAGAAAGTAAAATGCTTTATAAATTAGTTCCATGAATGTCACATGTTCCCTATATTTCAAACAATAAGGCTCTTCTTTTCATTTTTCCTTTGAACACCCAAATTATGCAGCTACTACTGTTTCTAATTGCCTATAAGCTCCCAAGAGCTGATTCCACAGATTCTGAATTTGTATATATCAGTAATAAAAAAGCACTGAAGACATAAATAATACCAATAAAATATTAATGGCTAAAATTCATATATATCTTACTATGTCCAGGACTCTGTGTCCAAGGTACTTTCTGCAACAACTCATTTAATCCAACAGTATTATAAGGGAATGCCTCCATAAAATGACCTAGGCTGCTACCCATCAACACTGTGCCATTAGGGAAAGCAAGTCTATTTTTTTCTCCATCTATATTCCTATGATGCACCAGATAGGTGATGTTAACACCCTAGTAATTCAGGAATTTGGATGGCTACCATCTTGAATGTTGTTTACCATGACAGAGGAAAATGAGTGTATATCAAAGCCACTTTGACATGGCAATAAAAGGAAGAACCATGATATCAAAGAGACCATGATTTCAGTGTCTGCCCTGTCAATTTTTGGTCATTAAGTGTAGCTTTTGAGCTTGTGCATTAGGATTTCCTATAAAATGGAATCTTATATCTCACTTTAATATCACAAATTCATTACATAACATGGGCCACATAAATAAATTGTATTTCTCACCTACAACAATGAATGAAATCATCCATTTTCAATTGGCAAAACATGAGTGGAATATGGAGAAGGTAAGTATAAAAAAAAGAGACGCAATATTTCTCATAGTTCAGAACAAAATCAGGGCAAAAATAAATAGTGTTTATGATCATTGTAAGATATTAAAAATTGCAGCAATTTGAGGCAAAATATTTTCATAGATATTTATTTTATCAATATACATAATAAATTCCAGGAGAGAAAGCTAATAATGGAGTTTCTTTTGAAATTTAAGGCGTCAAATATTCTACATATATACTGAGAAGCTTACAAAACTAGATGCATGACAGGACAATCTGCAGGCTTAAAAAAGGCCTGAAAATGTCCCATGCTTTGAAGGCCTGATTTCTAGGGTAAGTTCAAGCAGGAAGTTCATAATAAACTAGACTTGTAAATGCCATAGTTAAATGTTGAAATCATGTTCCAGTACAGAGTCTTATGGTGAAGTGTGGGAGAGGTGTTTTTGTTTGTTGGATGTTTTGGGTTGCTTGTTTGTGTTTTCACTTATCCTTTTCTTTCCTTTCATTTCCTTTATTGTTTTTTTTTTTAATTCATGAATTTCAATGAAATTTGTCAAAAGATTAAGTGACAACAATTTAAATGACAGAGACTTCAGGGACCACACACATTATTGAATATCATCTTCAAAGCATAGTTTGGAAAAGTCATTAAACAAAAAGTGGCTGGAAATATCAATTATGAAGAATGGAAAATCATGAGGAAGGAGAAAAATATATTTTCCATAGCTACAAGGTTATAAAAGTTAAAATATGCAATTTTTAACCCCCAAATCACTAAACCAACAAAGAAAAACAAGAACAGATGGCCTATTAAAAGGAAATGTATAATTTGACAGAAACCATTCTTCAGGGAACATAGATATTGGAATTATTTGAAAAATGCTTTCTGTCAACTGTCTTCATTATGCTCATGGAGTTGAAGGAAATCACAGACAAAAAGCAAAGTAATCCATGAAAATTATGCATGGACTGAATGATAATATCAATAAAAATTGAATATTATATAAAGGAGACAAATTATAATTCCTTCTCAGAAAAGTACAGTACTTAAATGAAAATTTCACTAGTTTCAATAGCTGATTTAGCTGACAAGAATGAATCAGTGACCTTAAATATAGGACAACTGAAATTATCCACTTTGAAATGCAGAAATAAAAAAAGGTTGGAGAAACTTGAACAGACCATAAAGGAAATATAAGAAAGCATGAAGTGGTCCAACATTTTCATAATGGTATCTCCATAAGGAGATAAGAGACAAAAAAAGTAAAAAAGAATATTGGAATAAGTAATGGTTATTGCTTCCAAAATTGCATGAAAGACATGAATCAACACATTTATGAAGCTCAATAATCTCTGGGGAGTCATTACCTTAGCTCCTTATCCCCTGCAAGTGATTTTCAAAAACAATAATTGCTTATATCTTATCAGAAGCAATGGGGTCCAGAAGGGAACAGAATAACATAATGAAAATAAACAAACAAAAATTGACAGTCAAGAATTCTATACTTGGTAATTAATCTTTCAATAATGAATATTAAATTAATTCCAGATTTTCAAAAAAATCTGAGGAATTCATTTTTAGAAGTTATGCCCCAATAGAAACACTAAAGGGAGCTCTAGAGAAGTTGAGAATTTTTGTTATGTAAAATTGATGTTTATAACAATTCATGATAGATTGTTAAAGTTAAGGATATTTTTAAATTTTCCATTATAGTTACAAAGAAAATATCTAAAATATATACTTGAAAGGAAATGAAAGGTAACCAAAGTTTGTTTAATATGAAAATACCAACTTAGAAAGAAGGCCAGAATGGAAGAATTCAGGGATAAAAAGTATACACATGCAGGAAACAAAATACTTTAAAGAGAAATCTTACATTATTGATTATTAAATAAGAAAATAAATTCATGAGATGGAAAATAATGCTAAGTGTCTTACTTTGAGATTCCTGTTCACATAAAGGATGATTAACATATATATGTAAAATGAAAAAAAAAAAAAACAATAAACAATAAACAAAGAAAAAAACAAAGAGAAAATATGTATGCAAAAAAGGAAACTCACAGCTACTATATAAAACTTTGGACTGTAGGAAGATTCCAAGTTGAATGGCTTTATTAAGCAAATCAGACTTCACACACGCAAAAAATATTGTTGACTAATGCATTAATGTTCCAAAATATTGAGTATGGTAAAAATCACAATGAGAATGGTGATTTCACACGAAATGACAAAACAAGAATTTATAGCTGTCACTTCTAACAAAACAAAATATTTCCAAGTTCTCATTAGGAACCATAGAGAATGAAGGACAGTGGAATGACATTTTTAAAGTACCAAAAATAAAATAAATTGAATCAAAAATTATATATCGTGTAAAACCATCCTTCAAAATATGAGAACTTAAGAGATTCTCAGTTACATTAAAGCTGAAGGACTACACTACCACTAAAACTATCCTATAAGAAATTATTTTTTTCATTTTAAAAAAGTTATTGAAGTATAGAATTCTTACATCAACAATATATGTACAGTAAATGTGAACTTAAAAAAGAAATATACATATCATCATAAAGGAATTCCATACATCACCCCAACACCAATACCTTGCATTGTTCTGAAACATATGTGACAAACTAGGAAAGATCATCAAAATATTACTACTAACTATAATCCATATCTTACTTTTAGTGTTTTTTTTTTCAAAAAATAACAATTATTGGCACTCTCTATTAGTATTATATATTTGTTATAATTATAGTTCAAGTGAGAACATTCTCATATTTGTTATATGAACCAAAGTTGAGGTTCCACCACAGTATTCACTGTGTTATATAATCCTATGTCTTGTATAATCCACTCAGAGTGTACACTCAGGGGCTCTCATTTTCATCACAGAGTTGTGCTGTCATCACCTCAGTCAATTTTAGAATGTTTTCCTTACTCCAAAAGGAAATTCTTGTCCTTGTTTTATCTCCCCATTGTCTCTTAAAATTGATATAATTTCTTCTCTGACATTACTGTAAAAATGTTACAATATTTCTGTTAACTATTGCCCATAAGTTACATTAGTTGTAATTTTTCCATGAATTACCATATTCTTAACACTGTAAAAGAAATACATTTTACATTTATAAAATTAATAACTATCATAATCCACCACAAAAATCACTAAGCTCTACAGTCCCTAAATTTTCTTCTATCTTCCTTTCAATTGGCATTTACATCTGTAGACTATCCCTTTCAGCCACAATCACATATAAATCAGCAGTGTTAGTTATCTTCACTATAATGTATTACTATCAACTCTACTCATTTCCACTTTTAAACCTTATTAAAAATTCTACATCAGGTCTCATTCTACCCACATTCTATCTCCTCATATCCTATGCTCTAGAGTTTACCTCCAAGAATTTGCACCTCGTACTTAGTTTAAAATAGACCAAATAAATTTTAAATGCATAAATGTTGTAAGATATTAAGAAGGTCATTAAATATTAATAAAAGGGGCAATTCAACAAGAAGAAAAAATATAATAAATATTTATATACATAATCTTGGTGCTCCAGGATACATGAGGAAGAAATTGGCAAAATTGAAGAGAGATATAGATATATCTACAATAATATTTGGAGACTTCAATATATCACTCTCAACACTGTATAGAAAAGATGGACAGAGAATAAATTAGGAAATGGGCAACTTAAATAGTGTGAAAATTGAGCTAAACCTAATAGACATTTATAGAGCATTACTACCCAAAACAGCAGGGAATACATTCTTCTAAAGTGCTCATGATCCTTCTCCATGATAGATCGTATGTGATTCATAAGACAGTTCTCAATAAATTTAAAAAACGCATTGAAATTAAACAAAGCACTTTCTCTGATCATACTGCAATTAATATGAAAATAAATAACCAGCATAAGAAGGAAAATTCCCAAATATATGAAGATTAAACAACACCATCTTAAATAATCAGTGGGTCAAAGAAGAAATAGCAGGAGAAATATGTAAATATCTCAAGATGAATGCAAAAAGAACACAACATATCAAAACCTATGGGATACGCCAAAGGCAGTGCTGAGATGGAAATTTATAGGCCTCAATGCTTATATAAAAATAGAAGAAATAGATAAATCAAAGACCTAACTACACTCCTGGAGGAAATATAAAAAGAACACCTGCTATTCCCAAACCAAGCCAAAGAAAATAAATAATAACAATCAGAACAGAAAAAAATGAAATTGAAAGGGAAAAAAAAATGAGAGAGAATCAAGAAAACCAGAAGTTCGTTCTTCAAGAAGATCAACAAATCAACAAACCCACAGCTAGACTGACAAAGAAAAAAAGGGAGAAGATGCAAATAAATAGAATCAGAATTTACAAGGTGGCATCACCACTGGACTCACAGAAATAAGTGTGATCATAAGAGGATATTATGAACAACTGTATGCCAACAAACTAAACAATGTAGAGGAGAGAGACAAGTTCCTAGAAACACATGAAAAACCTACACTGACTCTAGAAGAAATAGAAGACCTCAACAATCCAATCACAAGCTACTGAAATGGCCATCAAAAAATCTCCCAGAAATGAAAGGCCTAGGACCAGATGGCATCAGAGGTGAATTTTACCAATCATTCAAAGATGATCTAATACCAATCTTGCTCCAGCTCTTCCAAAAAATGAAAATGAGAGAATGTTACCAAACTCATTCAATTATGCCAGCATCTCCAGAATTCAAAATCCAGATAAAGATATACTTAAAAAAAAATTACAGACCAATTTCTCTAATGCATACAAATTAAAAAATCCTCGTGACATACTTGTTAAGTGAATCCAAAGCCATATTAAGAGAATAATACACAATGATCAAAGAGAGTTTTTCCAAGGTATGCATTTTCCAAAAGAAGGAAATCAATTAATGTAATACACTACATAAATAAATTGATGATCCTCTTGATTGATTCAGTAAAGATATTTGGCATAATTCAGTATTCTTGTTAAAAAATACTCTACAAGATAAGAAGAGAAGGAAACTTTCTCAACATGGTAAATTACATATATGAAAATCCCACACCTTCAAAAAATTGGAATTTATAATTTTGCATTAAGATTTTCCTTTTTTAACTTTATATTTAAAGAAGTATTAGATTACAGAATAGTTACATAAAAAATGTGGGGTGTTCCCTTATATAGCCTACCCCTCTCACATTTTCCCCTATTAATAACAACTTTCATTAGTGTGCTACATTTTTACAATTGATGGCCACATATTGAAGCATTGCTACTAACCATGGTCTATAATTTACATTATGATTTACACTTTGCACTGGACAATGATAAAGATTTGAAAAAAATGTATAATGGCCTCTATCTGTCATTGTAATATCATTCAGAACAATTCTAATGTCCCCAAAATGCTCCATATTCTACCTCTTCTTCCCAACCCCTCCTCTCAGAGCATCTGGTGACCACTATCTTTATATCAATGCTACAAGTTCCTGTTACTAGAATAATAATACATTTACAGTGGTCTGTGGTTACATTCCCCCTTTATGTTTGGTCATTCATCAACCTTGAGGATTTGGGGATGGTGATGTCCACTCTGCTTTGGATTGAAAGGGAGCTTAGAGCTCATGGAGCAGATGGATGGACTGTTTTGCTTGCAGTTGAAGATACTCTCTGTTTTGGGGGTTGGTTATTGCCCATAATCATTCTTTTGTTAGATTTCCTGGGCAAGTCTAATGAACTGGAGAGTAGGTGTTTGTTGCCATTCTGCTGAGATTAAGGCCTCAATTGCCATATGAACAGCAGGAAGATTTAAGAATCTGGGAAATATATTGAATGGGTATAGTACCAATTATAGGTTCAAATAAAAGGGGCAGAAGGACCATGTTTAGGGAAATAATAAATAAGTCTAACTCTGTTACTTTGGGAAATAGATTGTCATATATTCTGAGTTAAGGCCCACGGATGGGATCCCAATTTCTGTGGTTGTGTGCACTGGCTATAGTGTTCAGACGTCCCTAGAGCCCTCAGGAGCAACCCTGCTTGAGGCGATGCTTACTGTGGCAGTTAGTGAAATCTGCCTGAGACGTGCATAAGCATAACCTCTGAACTGACCTTCTAGCTCACTGAAATCTCTTAGCCA
>JAKSZT010054126.1:389729-501065 GCA_026826555.1 Tolypeutes matacus
CCCCCCCCCCACTTCAGTCAATGTCTTTCTCTAAATGCATCACTAGTTGGTGTTTGATAACAATGCTTTGGCCCCAGGGAAGCCTGTGCCTTGGAATCATGTATATCAGGCACAGGCTTCCCTGGGGCCGAAGCATTGTTATCAAACACCAACTATGCTGAGTTTTGCTTAGAAAGAGGCTACCTTTGGGTAACAAGGATGTTTTCAGGAGTTAACTCTTGGGCAATAGATATTATTAAACTAAGTTTGAAATTACAAGAATAAAGTTCATAAGTACAAGTATTAATATCAAGGACCTGCTGTATTGTTCTGTCCTCTTTCACTAGGCACTGCCTACATACTCTAGAGATTCTTGTCACTCTATTAGAAAATGTAGCAGGACTCTCCAGGATGGGAATTTTACTTATTGTTTATTTGTTTTTTATTGTGTGGGTCTCCAGTCATTTATAAACCACCCCATGACCACATGAACACCTTCATATTCCATAGAAGTATGCCACATTTGTACCCTTCCCCACACATCTTTCCACCACTGACACCCTGGACCAGTGATCCTCCCCTGCTTTGTTGTAACTTTACTGTAATCTAAAACTTCCCTAGAAACAAAAGCCAAAAATTTCTTTCAATGTCCCTTTCATCATGTAGGGTCTGTTATCTTTTATATACATTGACAATATCCTGGTGTCTTATTTGTTTCACTTTACCTTCAAAGAAACTTTAGATTACAGAAAAGTCACATGAGCATATAGGGGATTCCCATATACCCAACACCTTCCTCCTCTCACATTTTCCCCTATTAATAACATCTTCTACATGAGTATGGTACATTTGTTAAAATTGATGAACAAATATTGAAGCATTGCTACTAACCATGGTCAATAGTCTACATTATGCTTTACAATTTGCAACTTACAATCTTATAGGTTTTGACAAAATATATAATGGCCTGTATCTGTAATTGAAAAATCATGCAGAACAATTCCAATGCCCTAAAAAACATCTTATGTTCCACCACTTCTTCCCTCACCGCCCTCCCTACAGAAACTATTTTAACCACTAAGTTACAGTTTTTCAAGAATAAGGTTCATTATTACATGCATTAATATTGAGGGCTGATGTACTATTGGTCTGTTTCCTTTTTCTAGGCACTGATTATGGGGTTAAGAGATTTTTGCCCCTCTAATTGAGAACATAGCAGGACCCCCCCAGGATGGGAGTTTAAATTTTCTTCTTTATTGTGTGGGTCTTCACCAACTGAGAGTACATTGTATGACAAGATGAACATGTTCATATTCAATAGAAGCATAGCCCAGGTGCACCCTTTCCCACAGATCTCCCCACCACTGACAACCTGCACCAATGATTTTCCCCTGCCATATTTGCAAAAGAACATTCCCGCTATTGTACTTCCAACCACAGACCTCGACCTCCCCAGTCACCTGCCTTCCTCCAGCACTCACCCCAGTTCCATGGATGGTCCAATCCACCCCCAACACTGCTCACCTTCACATTCCAGCACCATCGACCACATATACATCCCTGCACCACCTTCAACCCCATCCATGGCCAATCTACCTCATTCTACCTTATAATTGTTTCTTCCCAGATTAAGCATCAGCTCACCATTTTCTCCTGTTAACTTATCTTCAAAGACTCTCTCTATATGTGTTTGAAAAATATGCTTAGATCATATCAGTGAGGCCATGCAATATTTGTCCTTTAGTGACTGGCTTACTTCACTCATCATAACATCTCCAAGATTCAGCCATATTGTCAAGTGAGTCAATACTTCATTCCTTCTTACAGCTGTGTCATATTGTATTTATGTATATACCACATTTTGCTTATCCATTCCTTTGTTGATAGACACTTGGGTTGCTTCCCACTTTTGGCAAAAGTAAATAATGCCATTATGGACATTGTTGTGCATATGTCTGTTTGTGTCCCTGCTTTCAATTCTTCTGGGTATATATTTACTTGTGGGATTGTGGATCATATGGCAAGTCTATAGTTAGCTTCCTGAGGAAAGGCTACTCTGTCCTCCACAATAGTTACACCTTTCTACATTCCCACCAGTGTAGGATGAGTGTTCCCTTTCTTCCTCATTCTCTCCAATACATGTAATTTTCTGTTTTTTAAAAATATCTGTCTGTCTACTAGATGTAAAATACTATCTCATTATAGTTTTGATTTGTGTTTCCTAACAGCTAGTGATGTTGAGCATCTTCTCAAGTGCTTATTAACCATTCGTATTTCCATGTTGAAAAAGTGTCTATTCAAATCTCTTGCCCATTTTTAAAATGGATTGTTTTTCTTATTTTGAGATGTAGGATTTCTTTTTATATACTGGATATTAGGCCCTTATCAGATAACTGATTTCCCAAATATTTTCTCCCATTGAATAGGCTGCCTTTTCACTTTCTTGACAAATTCCTTTGAGACACAAAAGTTTTAATTTTGAGGAGGTACCATTTACCTATTTTTTCTTTCATTGCTTGCTCTTTAGGTAGAATTTTATGAAACCATTTTGTACTACCAGATCTCATAGATACTTCACTACATTATCTTCTAGTAGCTTAATGGTTTGGTTCTTATATTAAGGTCTTTAATCTACCTTGAGTTAACTTTTGTTTAGGGTGTGAGATGGTGATCCTCTCTCATTCATTTGGAAATGGATATTCATTTCTCCCATGATCATTTACTGAAGAGGCTATTCTGTCTCAATTGAATGGGCTTGGTGTTCTTATTGAATATCAGTTGGCTGTATACATTTGGATCAATATCAGAACTCTAAATTTTGTTCCATTGGTCAGTATGTCTATCCTTTGTGTGAATATTATGCTTTTTTTTTTTTTACCACTGTAGCTTTGTACAATGTTGTAAAGTCATGTAGCATGAGTCTTCCAATTTCTTTCTTTTTTTTTTTTCAGTATGTTTTTGACTCTTCAGGGACCCTTTCCCTTGCAAATAAATTTCAAAATTGGCTTGTCCCATTCAATAAAAATGCTATTGTACTTTATTGAGATTGCATTAAATTTGTACAATTTGTAGGACAGATATTTTAAAGATATTTAGTCTTTCAATCTATGGACATGGAATATTCTTCCATTTATTTAGGTCTTCTTTGATTTCCATTAACAATGTTATATAGTTTTCTGTGTACATGTCCTTTACTTCCTTACTTAAGATCATTCCTTGATATTTAATACTTTTAGTTGTTATTTTAAATGGAATTTTAAAAATTGATTTCTACATCTGATTGCTCATTAATAGTGTACAGAAATACTGCTACATTTTGCCTGTTGATCTTATATCCTGTCACTTAACTGACTCAGTTATCAGCTCTAGAAGTTTTGTTGTAAAATTTTCAGAGTTTTCTATGTATGGGATCATGTCATCTGCATTTAGTTAAAATTTCATTTCTTCATTTCCTATCTGGATTTCTTTTATTTGTTTTTCTTGTCTAAGTTCCAAAGCAAGTATTTACTTCTAATGAAATTTTAGATAAGAACAGTGAGAGTGGGCATCTTTGTCTTGTTCCTGATCTTAGAGAGAAAGTGTTTAGCATCTCACCTTTGAGTGTGATGTTTGTTAATTGTGGGTTTTGCATGTATACCCTTTATCATGTTGGGGAAGTTTTTCTATTCCTATCTTTTGAATTGTTTTTATTAAGAAACAATATTGTATCTTGTCAAATCATTTTTCTGCATGAAAAGAAATGATCATGTGATTTTTAAAAAAAATTTGATTGGTTAACATGGTATATCACATTGATTGATTTTTTATATTGCATATCTTTGATAAAACCCATTTGATCATGGTGTATTATTTGTTTCATGTGTTTTTTAATATGATTAGGAAATACTTTGTGGAAAACTTTAGCATCTATGTTCATTAAAGAGATTGTTCCTCAGTTTTCTTTTTCTGTGGTGTCTTTATGTGGCTTTGGTGTGAACGTGATGTTTGTACACAATATGAGTTAGGTAATGTTCCCTTCACTGTTATTTTTTGGAAGCGTTTAAGCAGGATAGGTGTTAGTTCTTTATGGAATAATTGATAGAACTCACCCATAAAGCCATCTTCTCTTATGCTTTCTGGGTTGGGAGGTTTTTGATGACTAATCCAATTTCACTACTTTTAAATTTTCTTTTTGTTCTTCTGTTTCTTCTTTCTTCAATGAAGATTGTTTGTGTGTTTCTAGAAATTTGCCCATTTTATCTGTTATCCAAATTGTTGGCATACAATTTTTCAAAGTGTCCTCTTATGATACTCTCTATTTCTTGGGATCAGTGGTTATATTCACTCGCTTGATGTTTATTTTATTTTTTGCACCTTTTCTTTTTTCATTTTCCTCTAGCTAAAATTTTGTCAATTTTACTAATCTCAGAGAAACATATTTGGATTTGTTAAATTTACCAATATTTTTATGGTCAATTTCATTTAGTTCTTCTCTAGTTTTTGTTATTTCCTTTTTATGTTTTTGCTTGCTTTGGAATTAATTTTTTAGTTTTTTTTCTTTTCTATTTTCTCCAGGTGTATAGTTAGGTCTCTGATTTTAGCTCATTCTTTTTTTAAAATATAAACATTTGAGGCTATAAAATTTCTTCTAAGCACTGCTTTAGCTGAATCCTGTATGTTTTGATATGTTGTGTTCTCATTTTCATTTGTTTCAAAGTAGATACTGATTACTTTTGCAACTTCCTCCTTGACCCAGTGACTGCTTAAGTGTGTGTTGTTCAGCTTTCATAACTGTGCCTATTCTGCTTCTCTGTCCCTTATTAATTCCCAGCTTCATTCAGTTACAATCAGTGAAATTACCTTGTATTATTTCAGTCATTTTAAATTCATTGAGACTAGTTCTGTGAACTAGCATGTTGTCTATCCTGGAGAATGATCCATGTGCACTCGAGACAAATGCATATACAGCTGTGTTTGAGTGTAATATTCTGTATATGTCAATTAGGTCTACTTCCTCTAATGTATTATTTGAAGTTCCTGTTTCTTTATTGACACTCTGTTGAGATATTCCGTCAAATGATGATATGGTGTAGCAAAGTTCTCCACTATGATTGTAGAGGCATCTATTTCTCCACTTAGTTTTGCCATTGTTTGCCTCTTGTATTTTGGTGGCCTGATTAGGAGTATAAATATTTATGATTGTAAAATATTTATATTTTAATATAATATATTTTAATTAATATATTGTGTCATTTGTCTCTTACAATACCTTTGCATTTAATGTCGAGTTTGTACAGTATTAGTATGGCTACCTCTAAACTTTATTGGTTATTTTTGCATGTAAACTCATTTTCCACCATATCACTAGCAAACTCCTTATGTCCCTGGGTCTATGGTGCATTTCTTGTTGACTACATATTGATGGGTCTTATTTCCTTATTCTTTCTGTCAGTCTGTGTCTTTTTAAATAATTTTTCTTTATTTTTAAGGAACTTTAGATTGCATAAATTTTATATTAAAAACATAGAGGATTCCAATATACCTCATCCTCTACCCCGTTCTACCATTAACAAGTTCTTTCATTAGTGTGGTAGATATTTATTTTGAAGCACTGATAAGAACCATGATCTATAGTTTACATTATGTTTTGCATGTTGCACCACACAATTTTATAGGTTTTAATAAAATATATAATGGCCTGTATTGATCATTGCAATATCATGCACAATGATTCCAATGTCTCATCTATGACCCATGTTACTCTTATTGTCCCCTCTCTTTTTTCTCAGAACCTCTTTTGACCACTGTCCTTATATCAATATAATTTCTTCCATTACTAGAATAATAATAATTCTAATTTAGTCCACTCACTGGTGGTCAATTCTAATTTGATCACCAGTGAGTTTACTGTGTGAATGGCTGATTATATCTGCATCAATCAGAGATAATACATCATCAATGGGTGATATTTTTATCCAATCAGTTGAATGCCTTAAAAGGGGAAATGATTTCAACATTCAGAGAGAATTTCCCAGCTCATTGTTGGACAGACAACTTCTCCCAGAAACTCATCAAGGACCTTTCATGAGACTTTCATTGGAGTCCCTGGTTTGCAGCCTGCTTGTGGAACCTGGACTTGTGCATCCTCACGGTCATGTGAGAAACTCTTAAAATCTCATATTATTAACAGATATCTCCTGTTGATTCTGTTTCCCGAGAGAACTCTGACTAATACAGCTTGGTACCAGGAAAGGGGTGGCTCTTGAGGAACAGAGTCTTAAACATGGGATGTCTGAGGTGATTCTGGGAGTTTTGTAATTGGCTCTCTACTCTAATTGGACTCAGGGGTACTAATGACTCCCTTTCCAATAATGAAGAGGTTGCTAACAGTCCATGGCATGAGTTGGCAATAGAGATACGCAAATTAGCATCACTGGATTTCCCCTACTTCCATGCTTATAAGAAGTAAGGATCTGGGTGAGAGTGTTTTCAACACCTTAACAGAATTTTGTGGAGTCAAAAAGTATAATGATGTTGGCTGGTTCCTCCTAGATACTCGGGATACAGTTACAAAAGAAAGAGATGAGCTAAAGTCTTCAAATTTGAAACTTAAATGCCACATGAATGATATGAAAGTTTCTACGTGTGCCTTGAAAGAAAATCTTGTCTCCTGTAGCCAAAGACTTGAGATATCTGAGAATCAAACCCAGACTTTCATTGTACGAATAGCAGAATTACAGAGGAATCTAAAATCTCAACCTCACAGGGTTTCTGCAATTAAAATGAAGGCATTGATTGGAAAGGAGTGGAATCCCGAGAATTGGGATAGAGACCTATGGGATGATGATAATATTGGTGGGGACACTGGAACCCTAAATTCTGCTGAGACTTTACCAGATAAACTTGCGAAGGCTGGCCATGTGGAGACCACACCTTGTCAACCTTGTATCATCCAGCCTCCAGCCTGCCCCAGGGAGTATGGAACTCCTCCCAGCCATGAGGCAGGTACCAGCCAAACTCCAGCATGCACTGCAAAACTTCCAGTCTGTCCTGAGGATTCTGTCTTCTAACCCCTATATGAAGAGGTTAATCCTGTCTCACCAGAAGAAAATGCAAAGGAATGCCCTGAGGTCAGTAGCCTGCAAGACATTTCTAATCCTTCTCCTAACCCACAACCCCCAAGCCTCTTGTCTTTGAGACCCATTACTAGACTAAAATCACAACAAGCCCCCAAAGGTGAAATACAAAGTGTGACCATGAGGAAGTATGCTGTACTCTGAAAGAACTGCATGAGTTTTCCAATTTATAGAGACAGAAATCAGGGGAAAAGGTGTGGGAATGGATACTAAGGATATGGGATAATGGTGGAAGGAATATAAAGTTGGATCAGGTTGAATTTATTGATATGGGCCCACTAAGCAGGAATTCTGGATTCAACACTGTAGCTCGAGGGGTTAGAAAGTGCTCTAACTGTTTGCTTGGGTGGCTGACTGAAGCATGGACCAAACAATGGCCTAGCATATCTGATGTTGAGATGCCTGATTTGCCCTGGTATACAGTACATGTGGCGATTCAATGGCTTAGAGAGATTGGAATGCTAGAATGGATTTACCATTTGAGACCAGCCTACCCACCCCAGGAATGTCCAGAGGACACACCTTTAACCAAGACCTTGAGGAATAAATTTATGAGACTAACTCCATCTTCTCTGAAGAGTTCTGTGGTTGCTTTTCTCTGCAGTACAGATATTACAGTGGGGGTGGGGGTGGCTGTGATGGAATTGGAATCCTTAAACATTAGGGGATGATTGGATCTCAGTCAGGTAAAAGTCAAGTATAGGTAGTTAATTGCCAAAGGCAAGGTGGGCATGGCTACCACAATGAAAGATTCAAAACAGCACACAGAATAGTCTGAGTTGCATGAAGTTATGACGTTGGCTAATAGATCATGGGGTACCTAGAAGTGAAACACATGGGCAGTCTACTAAATTTCTTCTGGATCTGTATAAGCAGAGGAAGAAGAGTTCTAGGTCAAGTGAACAAAATCCTAACTCAAATTACAGATGCAGAGAATCACAGCCCCTTAATCAATTCCCAGACTTGAGACAGTTTACAGACGCACAGCCCCTTGAGTGAGGAGAAGGCCAAGTCTCTTTGGGGAAGGATCCTGTTAAACTGCCAAAAATGTATCCTGTTTATCTTTCACCTTTCCCCAGGAGACCTACGGCTTTTTGCCAGAGTAACTGTGCATTGGGGAAAAGGAAATGATCAGACATTTTGGGAATTATTAGACACTGACTCTGAAGTGACAATTCCAGGGGACCCAAAACATCACTGTGGTCCACCAGTCAGAGTAGGGGCTTATGGATGTCAGGTGATTGATGAGTTTTAGCTCAGGTCCATCTCACAGTGGGTCCAGTGGGTCCCCAGACCCATTCTGTGGTTATTTCCCCAGTCCCAGAATGCATAATTGGAATAGACATACTCAGACATACTCAGTTACATACTCAGTAACTGGCAGAATCCCCACATTGGATCCCTGACTTGTGGAGTGAGGGCTATTATATTTGGAAAGGCCAAGTGGAAGCCTCTAGAACTGCCCCTGCCTAGTAAAATAGTAAATCAAAGGCAATACTGGATTCCTGGAGGGATTGCAGAGATATGTGCCACCATCAAGGATTTGAAGGATGCAGGGGTGGTGATTCCCACCACATCCCCATTCAACTCTCCTATTTGGCCTATGCAGAAAACAGATGGATCTTGGAGGATGACAGTAGATTATCGTAAACTTAACCAGGTGGTGGCTCCAATTGCAGCTGCTATCCCAGATGTGGTATAATTGCTTGAGCAAATCAATACTTCCCCTGGTACCTAGTATGCAGTTGTTGATCTGGCAAATGCTTTTTTCTCAATTGCCATTAGTAAGGACCACCAGAAACAGTTTGCTTTCAGCTGGCAAGGCCAGCAGTATACCTTCACTGTCCTTGCTTGGGGGTATAACAACTCTCCAGCCCTATGTCATAATATTGTCCACAGGGACCTTGATCATTTCTCCCTCGCATGAGACCTCACACTGGTCCATTATATTGATGATATCATGTTGATAAGACCTACTGAGCAAAGACTCTAGATTTATTGGTAAGGCATTTGCGTGAGAGAGGATGGGAGATAAATTCAACAAAAATACAGGGTCCTTCCACCTCAGTGAAATTTCTAGGTGTCCAGTGGTGTGGGGCCTGTTGAGATATCCCTTCTAAAGTAAAGGATAAGCTGTTGCACCTGGCCCCTCCTATGACCAAAAAGAGGCACAATGCTTAGTTGGCCTCTTTGGATTTTGGAGACAACACATTCCTAGCTTGGGTGTGCTACTCCAGCCCATTTACCGAGTGACCAGAAAAGCTGCTAGTTTTGATTGGGTACTGGAACAAGAGGAAGCCCTGAGACAGGTCCAGCCTGCTGTGCAAGCTGCACTACCACCTGAACCATATGATCCAGCAGATCCAATGATGCTGGAAGTTTAAGTGGCAAAATAGAGATGCTGTCTAAGGCCTTTAGCAGGCCCCTATAGGGGAATCACAATGCAGACACTTAGGATTTTGGAGCAAAGCCTTGCCATCCTCTGCAGATAACTATTCCCCTTTTGAGAAGCAGCTTTTGGCTTGTTACTGGGCCTTAGTAGAGACTGAATGCTTAACCATGGGCCATCAAGTTACCATGAGACCTGAGTTGCCTATCATGAGCTGGGTATTGTCTGACCCACCAAATCATAAAGTTGGGTGTGCACAGCAGCAATCCATAATAAAATGGAAGTGGTATATACAAGATAGGGCTCGAGCAGATCCTAAAGGCACAAGTAAGTTACATGAGGAAGTAGCCCAAATGCCCATGGTCACCACCCCTGCCATGTTACCTTCTCTTTCCTAGCCCCCAGCTTTGGCCTCTTGGGGAGTCCCTTACAATCAGTTGACTGAGGATGAGAAAACTCGGGCCTGGTTAACAAATGGTTCTGCACGATATGCAGGTACCACCCGAAAGTGGACAGCTGTGGCACTGCAGCCCTTTTCCACAACATCCTTGAAGGATAGCAGAGAGGAAAAATCCTCCCATTGGGCAGAGCTTGAGCAGTGCATCTAGTTGTTCATTTTGCTTGGAAGAAGAAATGGCCAGAGGTGCGGTTGTACACTGATTCATGGGCTGTTGCCAAGGTTTGGTTGGATGGTCAAGGACTTGGAAGGAACATGATTGGAAAATTGGTGACAAGGAGGTCTGGGGAAGAGCTATGTGGATAGACCTTTCTGAGTGGGCAAAAAACATGAACATATTTGTGTCTCATGTGAATGCTCACCAGAGGGTGACTTAAGCAGAGGAAGAGTTTAATAATCAAGTGGATAAGATGACCCACCCTGTGGCTAATACTCAGCCTCTTTCCCTAGCCACTCCTGTCATTGCCCAATGGGCTCATGAACAAAGTGGCCACGTAGGTAGGGATGGAGGTTATGCATGGGCTCAGCAACATGGACTTCTGCACACCAAGGCTGACTTGGCTACAGCCACTGCTGAATGCCCAATCTGCCAGCAGCAGAGACCCACACTCAGCCCCAGATATGGCACCTTTCCTCGAGGTGACCAGCCTACTCCCTGGTGGCAGGTTGACTACATTTGGCCACTTCCACCACTGAAAGGGCTACGATTTGTTTTAACTGGAATAGACACATACTCTGGCTATGGGTTTGCATTTCCAGCATGCAATGCTTCTTCCAAAACTGCCATCCGTGGACTTACTGAATGTGTTATCTACCACCATGGCATTCCACACAGCATTGCTTCTGAACAAGGAGCCCATTTCACAGCAAATGATGTGCGGGAATGGACACATGCCCATGGAATTCACTGGTATTACCATGTTCTCCATCACCCTGAACCAGCTGGATTAATAGAGCAGTGGAATGGCCTTTTGAAGACTCACTTACGACACCAACTAGGTGGCAATACCTTGCAGGGCTGGGACAATGTTCTCCAGGATGCTGTGTATGCTCTGAATCAGCGTCCTCTCTATGGTGCTGTTTCTCCCATAACCAAGATTCATGGGTCCAGCAATCAAAGGGTGGAAATGGGAGTGGAACCACTCACTATTTTCCTAGTGACCCACTAGGAAAATTTTTGCTTCCTGTCCTGCAACCTTAGGCTCTGCTGG
Organism: Tolypeutes matacus; assembly: GCA_026826555.1. Taxonomy (NCBI): domain Eukaryota; kingdom Metazoa; phylum Chordata; class Mammalia; order Cingulata; family Chlamyphoridae; genus Tolypeutes; species Tolypeutes matacus. The sequence continues at coordinate 400,881 of JAKSZT010054126.1, forward strand.
TCTACAGGTTTTAGTCCCAAAAGGAGGAGTGCTGCCACCAGGGAACACAACACTATTTCCATTGAACAGGAAGTTAAGACTGCCACCTAGCCACTTTGAGCTCATCTTACCTGTGAATTAACAGGCAAAGAAAGGAATTACTGTACTGGCTGGGGTGATTGATCCTGACTTTCAAGGGGAAATAAGACTACATCTATATAATAGGGGTAAAGAAGAGTTTGCCTGGAATGCAGGAGATCCTCTAGGGCATCTCCTAGTACTGCCATGCCCTGTGATTAAAGTCAATGGAAAATTGCAACAAACCAATTCATGTAGGACTAACAATGGCCCAGAAACTTTGGGAATGAAAGTTTGGGTCTCCCCACTAGGCAAAGAACCACGGCCAGCTGAAGTGCTTGCTGAAGGTAACGGGAACATGGAATGGGTAGTGGAAGAAGGTAGTGATAAATATGAACTTTGACCACGTGACCAGTTACAGAAACGAGGACTGTAATAGTCACAAACCCTTCTTCCTTCTTTCGTTATGAGTATGATTGTATATGTACACAAAACTAATTTCTTGTTTTCTTCCCCAACCTTTTCCCCTATCATATGAAAAGTTGTATTAATTCCAAGTTATATTATTTAAGGATGTCAAGTTTAAGAGTGAATATTACATAAGGACTTGCACCCTATTCTGTGGGGAATTAATGCATTTCCGGTTGTACACCGGGGAATTGAACATTGTTAGGCGGAAATATATATGTTTGCTTGTCTGTTATCGTTTTTACATAGAGACTAAGTATGGTTTAGAGTAATGTGTATGATTGCCGAGTTGACAAGGGGTGGACTGTGATGGTTAAGCTAATGTGTCAACTTGGCCAGGTAATTGTTTCCAGGTGTTTGTTCCAGCAAGCACTGGTTTAATTGTAATACAAGAGCATTTATGGACTTCAATCACTGGTGAGTTTACTATGTGGATGGCTGATAACATCTGCATCAATCAGGGAGTTTACATCATCAATAGGTGACTCTTATCCAATCAGTTGAATGCCTTTAAAGGGGACATGATTTCAACATTCAGAGAGAATTTCCCAGCTTGTCATTGGATAGTCAACTTTTCCCAGAAACTCATCAAGGACTTTCATCAAACTTTCATTGGAGCCCCTGGTTTTCAGCCTGCCTGCAGAACCTGGACTTGTGCATCCTCAGGGTTGCATGAGAGACTCTTTTAAAATCTCATATTATTGACAGATATTTCCTGTTGGTTCTGTTTCCTGAGAGAACCCTTACCAATACAACTAATATCTGATAAAATAGGCATTTAACACAAAACTATTGTAATAGGCAAAGAAGACCACTATACATTCATAAAAGTGATAATCTATCAAGAAGAAAAAACAATCATAAACATTTTTGCACCTAACCAGGATGCCTCAAAATACATAAGGCAATCACTGGAAAAAGTAAGTTGAGAAAAAGATGCCTCTACAATAATTGTGGGGGATTTCTTACATCATTAAACAGAACATTTGGACAGAGGATAAATAAAGAAACAAGCACCTTGAGTAATACTTTAGAGGATCTGGACCTAATAGACATATGCAGAACATTCCAGCCAAATACAGCAGGATATATGTTCTTCTCCAGTGCACATGGATCATTCTCCGGGATAGACCACATGCAAGGCCACAGAACAACTCTCAATGAATTCAGAGAGATTGAAATTATAAAAAGTAATTTCTCTGACCACATTGGAATGAAGCTGGAAATCAGTAAGTGCCAGAGAACCAGATAAGGCACAAAGTTATGGAAGTTAAACAATACACCCTTAGACAAACTGTGGGTCAAGCAGGAAATTGCAAAAGAAATCAGTAACTACCTTGAAACACAAAAAAATGACAACAAAATGTATCAAAACCTATGGATACAGCAAAAGCTATACTGAGAGGGAAATTCATAGCCTTAAGTACCTAGATTAAAAAGGAAGAAAGAGTTGAAATCAAACACCTAAGTGTACACCTGGAAGGGTTAGAAAAAGAAATGCAAACTAACCCCAAAACAAGTAGAAAGAAGGAAATAACAATGATTAGAGTAGAGCTAAATGAAATTGAAAATAAGAAAGCACTGGAGAAAATAAACAAATCCACAACCTGGTCCTTTGAGAAGAATAATAAAATTGACAAACCCTTAGCTAGTCTAACAAAGAAAAAGTGAGAAGATGCAAATACATAAAATAAGAAATGAGGAAGTGATTATCACTGTTGATCCCATAGAAATAAAGGGTTTCAGAAAAGGACATTTTGAAAAATTGTATGCCAACAAGATGGATAATTTAGAGGAAATGGACAAATTCTTAGAAACACACAAGCAACCTACATTGATGAAAGAAGAAATTGAATTCAACAGACCAATCACAACTCACAAGATAGAATTAGTCATGCAAAACCTCCCAATTATGAAGCTCCCAGGTCCAGACAGCTTGACAGGTGAATTCTACCAAACATTCTGGAAAGAATTAACACCAATACTGCTTAAAATTTTCCAAAAATAGAATTGGAAGAAATATTACCTAACTCATTCTATGATGCCACAATCACCCTAATTCCAAAGCTAAACACACCACAAGAAAGGAAAACTATAGACCAATCTCCCTAATGAGCCTAGATGCTAAAATCCTCAACAAAATATTTGCTAATCATATTCAACAGCACATCAAATGAATTATACACCATGACCAGTTGGGTTTTCTCCCCAGTATGCAAGGCTGCTTCAATATAAGAAATCTAATCAATGTACTACATCACAAAAAGAGATCTAAAGAAAAAAATCACATAATCATCTCTATAGATGCAGAAAAAGCATGACAAAATACAGCAACCTTTCCTGATAAAAACACTTCAAAAGTTTGGAAAAGAAGTGAATTTCCTCACACGATAATGGGTATATATTAAAAAACCCACAGCTAACATCCTATTCAATGGTGAAATCCTAAAGGCTTTACCTTTAAGATTTGGAACAAGACAAGGGTGCCCACTTTTACCACTCCTATTTAACATCATGTTAGAAGTATTTCTTTGGTCACTTAGGCAAGAAAAAGACATAACACCATCAAATTAGAAAGCAAGAAGTAAAAATTTCACTATTTGCAGATGACATGATCCTATATATAGAAAGCCCTAAGAAATCTATAACAAAGCTTCTAGAGCTTATAAATGAGTTCAGTAAAGTGGCAAGTTATAAGATCAATGTGCAAAAATCAGTAGCATTTCTCTACACCAATAATGAGCCAATTGAGGAGGAAATCCAGGAAAAAATCTCATTTACAATAGCAACTAAAAGAATCAAATACCTAGGAACAAATTTAAATAAAGATGTAAATGATTTGTACATAAAAAACTACACAACACTGTTAAAGGAAATCAAAAAAGACCTAAATAAATAGAAGAATTTTCCCCATTCATGGATAGGAAGACTTAACATCATTAAGATATCCATCCTACCCAAACTGATTTACAGATTCAATGCAATCCTTATAAAAATTATCACAGCATTTTTCACTTATTAGGAAAAGTTAACTATGAAATTTATTTGAAAGAGCAAGGGGCCCCAAATAGCCAAAGAATTGTTGAAAAAGAAAAATGAAATTGGAGGAATCACATTGTCTGACTTTAAAACATACTACAAAGCTACAGTGGTTAAAACTGCATGGTATTGGCAAAGAGATAGACATACTGACCAATGGAATCAAATTCAGAGTTCTGGTATAGATTTCCACATATACAGTCAATTGATATTCAACATGGCCACCAAGCCCACTCAATTGGGAGAGAATGGCCTCTTCAACAAATAGTGCTTGGACAACCGGATATCCATAACCAAAAGAATGACAGAGTAATACCATCTCACATCTTATTCAAAAATCAACTCAAGATGGATCAAAGATCTAAATAAAAGAGCCGAGACCATAAAGATCTTGGAAGATATTATAGGGAAACCTCTAAAAGATCTTTTATTAGGAAAGGATTTCGTGAACTCTACACCCTATTCATAAGCAACAAAAGAAAAAACTCGATAAATGGGACTTCCTCAAAATTAAAAGCGTTTGCACCTCAAAGGAGTTTTTCAAGAAAGTGAAAAAAAGCCTACTCAATGGGAGAAAATATTTGGTAACCATATCTCTGATAAGGGCTAAATCCAGCATATATAAACAAATCCTACACCTCAAAAATAATGACAACCAACAAAATTTTAAAATGAGCAAGTGATTTTGCATAGACACTTCTCCAAAGAAGAAATACTAATGTCCAAGGAGCACATGAAAAGATGTTCAAAATCACTAGCTATTAGGGATTTGCAAATCAAAACCACAATGCAAATCAAAACACTCATTAGACTGGTGGGCTATTTAAAAAAAACAGAGGACTTCAAATTTTGGAGAGGATGTGGAGTAATGGGAACACTTAGCCACTGCTGGTGGGAATGTAAAATGATGCAGCCATTGTGGAGAACAGTTTGGTGGTTCCTCAGGAAGCTAACTATAGAACTGCCATATGATCCAGCAATCTCATTGCTGGGTATATACCCAGAAAAATTGAAAGCAGGAACATGAACAGATAAGTGCACACCAATGTTCATAGCATCATTATTTGCATGTGCCAAAAGTTGGAAATGACTGAAATGTCCATCAACAGATGAATGGATAAACAAATTGTGGCATATATACACAATGGAATATTACTCAAGTTTAAGAAGGAATGCAGTATTAAAATACTGGATAACATGGATGAATCTTGAATACCTTATGTTGACTGAAGCAACTCAGGCATTGAAGGACAAATATTATATGACCTCACTAATGTGAATTAAGCAAATTGAGCAGGCTCACAGAGCTAGGGTCTGTAAGATAGATTTACAGGAGACAGAAAGGGAGAAGAAGGTTGTGAGTCAATGCCCACGTGGGCAAAATCTATAATAAAGTGAAAGGGTGAAGTTGTGAAGTTGAGGAGCTTAACATTGGTGCAGTGACACTATTGGGCTGGGTGATGCTGATTTGGGAGGGGGGAGTGGAGGAGGGTGGGTTGGATTGTCCATGGAAGTGCGGGGAGGATTGCGGGAGGAGGCAGGTGAACTATGGGGATTTGTGGGTATGTAGTTGAAACTACAACTTTGGGAATGTTCTTTCGGTAAATAATGCAGGGAAAGGTTACTGGTTTAAGCTGTTGAATACGGGAGGCATGCAGGACAGGGCACACCTGGGACAGGCTTCTAGGGAGTGTTAGAATTCATCTTGTTATACTGTGTTTTATCAGCAGATGGAGGCTCACATAATAAATGGGAAGGTGTTGGACTGCCATCCTGGGGAGACCTGCTATTATCTGAAATAGAGGGGTGGGAGGTGAGGTATATGGGAATCACCTATATTTTAAATGTGAAATTTATGTAATCTAAAGCTTCTTTAAAAAAAGGAAAAAAAGGAACAAATGACGGAATTCAAAAAAATGGATAAAGGATCTAAATATAAAAGCCAAAACCTTAAAACTATTAGCAGAAAATATAGGGAAACATCTTCAAGATCTTCTGGTTGATAGTGATTTCTTAGATGATACACCCAAAGCACAAGCTACAAAAGAGAAATTAAATGAATGGGATTGCCTCAAAATTAAACATTTTGGGAATGGATGTGGTTCAAGTGGTTGAGCTTCCACCTCCCACTTGGGAGGTACTGGGCTCATTGCTGGTGCCTTCTGAAAAAAAAAACAAAAACAAACAATAAGCAAAACAGATGAAAAAAACAACTCAGAGAAGCCAACGTGGCTCAGTGGTTGTGCTGGCTTCCCACCACATACAAGTTCCTGGGCTCAATCCCCAGCCCCCAGTACAGCAAAAAATAAACATTTTAAACATCTCTGTGTTTCAAATAATTTCATTTAAAAGGTGAAAAAAACTCTCAACTCAATGGAAAGAAATCTTCAGAAATGACATATTTGATAAGGGATTGGTTTCCATGTTAAATAAACAGATCATACAACTAAATGACAAAAATAACATGTAACCAAATTTAAAAATGGGCAAAAGAAATTGGGATGTTTAGGCAAATGTGTCAACTATGCCTGGTAATTTCCCCCTTTTTTTAATCAGGGAAGCACTGGGTAATTGCGATACAAGAAAATTTATGGACTTAATTCACCAGTAAGTTTATTGCATAGATCACTGATTACATCTACAGAAAACCAAGGAGATTGCCATTAACAATGAGTGACCTTTTATCCAATCAGTTGAATATCTTAAAATGGGAAGTAATTTCAGCGTTCAGAGAGAATTTTCCAGCTCGACTTTGGACAACAAATGTCTCTTGGGAACTCATCAAGGACTTTCATTGGAGCCCATGGTTTGCATGGCAAATTATTTTTTCTGCCTGCAGAATTTGGACTTGTACATCCCCATGGTCATGTAAGAGAATGTTATGAAATCTTATACTATTTATAGATGTCTCTTGTTTCTGTTTCCCTAGAGAACACTGAATAATACAGCTTGGTACCAGGAGTGGTCATTGAGGAACAGAATCTTAAATATGGATTTCTGAAGGGGTTCCAGGAGTTTTGCAATTTGCTTTCTACTCTAATTGGACTCAAGTTTACTAATGACTCCCTTTCCAGGAATGAAGGGACCACTAACAGTCCATGGCATGAGTTGGCAAAGGAGATATGCAAAATATCATCACTGGATTCCCCTACTTCCATACTTATAAGAGGCAAGAATCTGGGTGAGAGTGTTTGCAATACCTTAACAGAGTTTTGTGGAGTCAAAAGGTACAGTAATGTTGGCTGGCTCCTCCTAGATACACTGGATACAGTTACAAAAGAAAGGGGTGTGGTAAAGTCTTCAAATTTGCAACTTAAATGATGCATGAATGATGTGAAAGTTTCTATGTATACTCTGAAAGAAAATCTTTTTTCCTGCAGCCACAGGCTTGAGATCTCTGAAAACCAGACTCAGACTCTCATTGTACAAGTAGCAGAGTTACAAAGGAAACTAAAATCTCAACTTCACAGGGTGTCTGCTTTTAAAATGAAGGCATTGATTTGAAAGGAGTGAAACCCTAAGGATTGGGTTGGAGACATATGGGATGATGAGGATATCGGTGGGGACATTGGAACCTTAAATTCTGCTGAGACTTTGCCAGATAATCCTGTGGTGGCCTGCCTTTTGGAGACCTCATTTTGTCAACTTTGTATCACCCAGCCTCCAGCCTGCCCCAGGAAGTCCAGACCTCCTTCCAGCCCTGAGGTTGGTGCCAGCCATACTAAAGCTTGCACTGTCCAGGCTCTACCCTGCCCGGAGGAATATGCTTTCCAAATCCTGCCTGAAGAGATTAATCCTGTCTCATCAAGGAAAATGCAAAGGAATGCCCTGAAGTCAGCAGCTTGTAAGGCATTTTTAATCCTTCTCCTTAACCCCACCACCACCCCTCTTCTCTTCGAGACTTTCTACTAGGCAAAAATCACAACAAGCCTCCAAAGGCAAAATACAAAGTGTGACCCATGAGGAAGTATGCTATCATCTAAAAGAACTGCAAGAGTTTTCCAATTTATATAGACATAAATTAGGTGAATATGTGTGGGAATGAGTACTAGGGTATGGGATAATGATGGAAGGAATATAAAGTTGGATCCCTGACTTGTGGAGTGAGGGCTATTATGGGAGGGAAGGGCAAGTGGAAGCCACTAGTACTGCCCCTAACTAGCAAAATAGTAATTCAAAAGCAATACCAGTTTCCTGGAGGGATTGCAGAGACCAGTACCACCATCAAGGATTTGATGGATGCAGATGTGGTGATTCCCACCACATCCTCATTCAACTCTCCTATTTGGCCTGTGCAGGAAGCAGATGGATCTTGGAGGATGATACTAGATTATCATAAACTTAACCAGGTGGTGTCTCAAATCGCAGCTGCCATTGCAGATGTAGTATCATTGCTTGAGCAAATCAACCCATCCCCTGGTACCTGGTATACAGCTATTGATCTGGCAAATTCTTTTTTCTCAATTTCCATTGAGACCACCAGAAACAGTTTTCTTTCACCTGGAAAAGCCAGCAAAATACCTTCACTATCCTGCCAAAGGGGTATATCAACTCTCCAGCCCTATGTCATAATATTGTCCACAGGGACGTTGATTATCTCTCCCTCCCACAAGACATTGCAATGGTCTATTATATTGATGATATCATGTTGCTAGGTCCTGTAAAACTAGTAAGTATTGAAAGGAAATATGATGGATTATTCAATTGTTAAAACATTGAAATTATAAACATGAATTTCATACATTAGATGGACATAAACAAAGTTCAGATTTTTACTAGGATTAATAGTTTTGTATGACAGTAGGTCTGTGTTCATCATTAATCATCAACTATATCATTAATGCACAAGTCCTGCCAATCAAATCTCCTATTCCTCACATCTTCTAATTAATAAAAATACACCCAAGAGCAAGGGCAATCACATTGCTGTGACTGACTTGGCCAAAATGTGTTACCCAGTACCAATAACTAAAAAAGAAAAATTCTTAACTGCTACTGCCAGAACCTTAACAAGTGGTCTTTAAAAACTGCTTAATACTAAGGTGACTCTAAAGAGGGCCTCCAAAAGGTCCTAGCCACACTCACACATAATTTACAAAAAATGAGACTGGGTTACAGCATATCATTAAAAACAAGGGCCATCAAACTCTGCCATATTCCTGGCCATCATATGCTCCTCTAAGAAAAGACAGATTACCACCACCATCTAAAACAAGCCCATCTCAGACATTGAGACATGCACCACACCTATTAGTATTATTCATGTTCTAGAAGTAACACACTGCACATCACTCACTCTTATTAAAGCCCATATTCAAAATCATGTGTACAAATGCTGTTATCAACGTGGGGGTGTCCCAATGTGTATTAGAATTGGCACAATAGACCATTTTGAAAGCCATGTCCCTTGTCCCATTGGGAATTGCTCTTAAATTGGAGGCTTTGGCAACCTCCAGATATGCCTCATGGAGTCCTTGACCTGGGCATGTAAAATCCTGGCTGCCTATAGGGCTCTTCTAAAAATGGAGATCCTTACAGGGCAACAACCAGTCAGCCTGTGCATGAAGATTCCAGTAATGCCAAGGATGAGAGATAACTCCCATCAGGAATGCAGCATAGCCACCAAAACCTCACTGGTAATATGGAAATGGTACGTAGAAGACAGGGTTAAACTTCACAAATAGGCCTTTCTATATTACAGGTAGATATGACTTTCTCCATAGGAAGCTCCTTGCCTAAATATCTTGATTTGCTGGAGATGGTGCCCCTACTGCCCCTCTACAAAGTGGGGGAATACCTTGGAACAACTGTCTGATATGGAAAGGAGTCAGTAAATCTCACCAATGGAAATGCTATCATTGGGCACACCAGACCTCATAGGATGGCCATGGCATATCACTAGGCTCAAATGTCCCACTTACCTAAGATGGTTTCTTTGGGTCTGAACACTTGGTATAACTGGAAGCAGTCCAGTTGGCCCTTCAGGATCTTCAGAGTTGCCAGTTGTCCAATCTCTACATCTTCACTTATTCTTGAGTGGTGTCCAAAGGGTGGTCAGGCCATGTGTTCATCTATTGTAAGAAATGTACACTAGTGAAAGATCTTAATGTGGGATAGTGTGGGAGGGGTGGGGTTGGGTATATGGGAATCCCCATATTTTTGATGTAACATTTATGTAATCTAAAGCTCCTTTAAAAACAAAAACAAAAAAAAATACATATATATGTGTATGTGTCTATATATAAAGAAGTCATGCAACAAATTCTACTCTTGGCCTTGGCAATAAAATTTTAAAAATATAAAATTAAATAGTAAAATAGAATAGAATATATTAAAATTAGATAATGAAAGGGTTGGTTTCTCCAGTAAAGTTAAGAGCAGTACGGAGGGTCCCAAGCAGAAAAGGAAGCCTGAGTTAGTATCACACTAGGATGAAAACTCCTAGTTGATATTATATAATAATATTTGCAATAGTAGTGTAGGGTGCCAAGATTGTTACTTCTTAACCTATTCATTAGAGAAGGACACATAATGTGAGAGCCATCTATTTTCTCCCTGCAAATTACAAACATGTCAGTGGCTCAGGACACTAATACCTGTGACAATAAAATGAGTCCTTTAATTATAACTTAATAATGGATGGAGGCTTGTTATTCTTGTGTTTACAAATGTATAAAGTTTTTTTTTTGTTCCATTTTTACCCCTGCCACCAGCTTTCATGTAAACAAACATATGTGCTCTGATAATGAATTGGGATGATCAAAGAATGCCTAGAATCATCATGACATCTGCTCATCCTTTCTGTCTTGGAAACAATTGGTTGGATAATACTATCACCAATTAGAACAAGTTTCTTCCATGGAAATAGATGACTAAGTATACTTTTCTTTCTGAGGATAGATAAAACAAAGCAGTTGAATAAATTTTTCCATCAAAATAGTCAAAATACTAGGGACTTGTTTTTAATGATATGCTGTAACCCAGTCTCATTTTTTGTAAATTATGTGTGAGTGTGGCTAGGACCTTTTGGAGGCCCTCTTTAGAGTCACCTGAGTATTAAGCAATTTTTTAAGACCACTTGTTAAGGTTCTGGCAGTAGCAGTCAAGAATTTTTCTTTTTTAGTTATTGGCACTGGGTAACACATTTTGGCCAAGTCAGTCACAGCAATGTGATTGCCCATGCTCTTGGGTATATTTTTTTTTATTTAGAAGATGTGAGGAATAGGAGATTTGATTGGCAGGACTTGTGCATTAATGATATAGTTGATGATTAATGATGAACACAGACCTACTGTCATACAAAAAACTATTAATCCTAGTAAAAATCTGAACTTTGTTTATGTTCATCCAATGTATGAAATTCATGTTTATAATTTCAACTCATTAGACCTGGCAGTCAGGACTGAATTGGGAAGAGAGGATCCCTATAGGTATGGGCAGGTTAAGGCCCAATTTCTCTGTTCCACCCTTTGACTGTTTTCTTATACATGTGTAAGCAAGTGATGGCTCTTCTGTATCTGTCTTCAGAAGATACTTTCATTCCAGAATAGCTGGGCATTCATGACTAAGACTGATTACTGACCTCCAGGAGTCCTGTATGATTGCTGAGTTGCAGATTTCCTTTTCTCTCCAGCATTGGCTCAAGGTTAACAAGCCTTTGCACTTCCCAAGAGGTCCCCATTGTACAAATACGCTGGAATTTACTAGGAGAAATAGCGGAGGGTCATGATGAGAGGGAGCATTTCCAGAGGGAACAGGGACAATAGGTTGTGTCCCTTAAACCCCAGGACTTAGGCTCCTCAGTTGGGTAATGAACATGCTCCTAGGAGGTTTCTGTAATGAGCATATCACAAGAATTATAAGAATATTTTAAGTAGCATCTCTCTATTCATTAATATATTACTTTATCACCTTTATTGTTCAAAATATGACATTTGAATTTAAGTATTTGTATTTAAATTCAGGATTACATAATTAGTTATCAATGCTACTATGAAAAATTTCCTTTAGTTCTATTTTTTTGTCCTTTTAGTGCTAATATCTATAAAAATATTGTCTATGTAAAATATCAAGCAATGCAGAAAAACCTATATAAAAATGAAACATGTCTGATTAATTTCACTACCACTTTTTTTTTTCCAACAGAGAACTAGAGTTGCACATTTAGGTGTGCTTCCTCCAATACATTTCCAGTGATTTACCTTAATATTTTTGCAATGCATCTTTTCATAGTCACTGTACATCGTTCAAAGACCCTATTTTTACATGAAACCATGTTCCTTATGGTTTTGTGCTTTTATAAAATAGCATATTATTGCACGATATTGTTATTAATATTTTGACAACAAAACTATCTTATCTTATGCTTAATACCAATGTGTACATTCTCTGTGCAAAGGTGTGATGGCCCTTTAAGATAATTTCTTGATGCCTAATCGAAATATGAAGAGCATGGTCATTTCCATTTTCCAGAGAATCTACTAAATTCTTACAAAAATTTTTGCAAATATATAGTCCTCCGAGTGTTCAATGGTTACCTATTAACCTTTTTCTCTGGTGGTATAACATTTTAAAAATCATTTAATATTTGTGAATTTCAAGACTATGTTTTAGTCAAATTTTTGTTGTAAATTCAATCATCTTGTTAAGTCAATTTGCATGTCTCTGATTATTCAAGGCTTTAGGATATAATTTATGGCTAAGTGCATTTATAAATAAAGTATTTATTTATGTTAATTATTTTATTTACTTTTAGTCTTTTCTTTTTGAATTATTGATTTATATGTATATATATTATATATATTCATGTGAAATATTTTTATATATTAATAGTCTTTAAATATACCTGCTTGTATTCAGTCAATATTAAGAATGTTAAAAGTGTCCTCTAGATATATTTTATTATTTAATTTTGCATAAGATACAGATTAAAAGAGAAAAATATTTTATCATTCAATGTAGAAAAGGTAATGACAAAATGCAGCAAGCTTTCATATGAAAATGTAAACTCAAACTCCCTTAACTTGATAATTTATCTTCAGGAGCCAAGAACAAAATGGTGAATTGTTAGATAATTTCTCTCTTTTTTTTTTTTTTTTTAAATCAAACACTTTATTTCCACATAACAAGCGCAAAAAAACTCTCAAACACTTTAACAATATAATTAACGCAGTTATGAAGTCAATTACATACTACTCAAAGCCCCAAAAGTTCAATCAGCTTAATGTTCCAAACATTTCCAGACGTTTTTTCAAAACTACCTTTGGTTTTTGGAAAAATCAGTATGGAAGTCAATATACATTGAACGCATTCTCTTTAAATTGAGGAGCATACATAGTTGAGCACTATCAACACTTTTATTTAATATTATATTGGAGGTTATAATCAGTAGAAGTACATTGAGGGTAAATGGATTGGAAAAAAGAAAATATAACCTCAGTTTTAACAAATAATGTGTTTTCTGACAAACAAAACTCAAAATAATCCGCAGTCAACATTTTTCTAAAGGATAAAATTTATTAAAGTTATTGGAGCAATAACAATATCAAAATTCCAATTGCTGAAAAATTGAAGTATACTAGGCTCCTGCTTCTGCCTTCTGGTTAAGAGTCTCTTTTCCTCTATGAAGGTTCTAAATAAATAATAATGATAATTTCCCCTAAATTTCTGATTATCTGGTATTATTTCTAACTGAAGCTTAATCTTGTCCAGATGTGTCAATACTGGGACCTGAGAACAGCAAACATCTGAGCGAGGAGGTGTTCCAGGATGTGAAGAGAGAGTGCACATGTGTAGAGAACTTCAGGGTCTTTGTTTTCACAACTTCTTCCTTCCCTTTCCTCCACTGCCCAGATAATTTGGTGAGAATCATTTTCTGTGTTAAACATCTCCAATAGCAAAACACAAAAGTATAATACCTCTAAGAGATGCAGGCCAAATCCTCTTCATTGAACCATTTGGAAAATTGGAGGTATTGTAAAAAAAGCTGACTTGAAAAACAGTACTGTGATGTCAACTATTTCCATATTTTGTTTTCATTATTAAAATTGCTCTGCTCTAAATTCCCAGGGCCTCCCAATTTTCCTCCCTGGCTATGTTCTCATTTAAAATTGATCATTAAAGCAGAATCATTCAAGTCTCTGAGATCTCACTGGAAGACTATATAGAATATATGGCCAATGGTTGTTGCCCTAACCTCAAATCTCACCTTTGCCATTACAAGCAAACATATGACTAACATCATTGTACATGCATTCTCTGTGCCCAGCTACACAGGGCTCTTTAGGAAAGTTTTTGACTTGTTAAGAGTGGCGTCATTTCAATTTTCTCTAGTTTCCACTAAATTGTTTGCAATAATGTTTGAAAATGATCCTTGCCAGGAAAGAACCATTTATAGAAATGATTACAACACTGCTCACTCCTTAAATTTGAAGTACCTGGGAGAATTCAAATGGAGTAACTCAGTGTAATCATTGATTAATAAAGGCCATGGAGTAGAGGAATTCATGTTTCAATGGAAGTGAGTAGATGCTGAAATGTAAATATGTATAAGTCTAAGTACAATTTTATTTAGATTTAAATTTAAATTTAAAAAGTTCATTATTAAAAATAACAACAAAGAAAACATCACTGTTTAGCAGTTGTGGGTTTTAGGTTGGTGGAATTTAAAACAATACTCAGAGAATTTAGTCTTGAGAATGGCAGTTAAGAAAGATTGCTGCAAAAAAGTTCTTTTATCAGAAATTTAGAGAAAATTAGAATATTTTACTTGAATGGAGGTGATTTTTTAACAAGATTGCCCGAATCTTTTTATGTGCTTTTTGACTGTGCATTTCCTCTTTGGAAAAATGTCTATTCAAGTATTTGGCCCATTTTTAAAATTGGATTGCTACTTTTTTGTTGTTGATATGTTGTGCAATCATTTTATACCACATGGAAATCTAGCCCTTGTTAAATCTGTGGTTTCAGAAGATCTAAAAACATATCATTTTTAGGGCATTTTCATTATTCCAATAATGATAATAAACAAAAAACAAAAGCAAACAAAAAAACCTCATCATCTCTCAATCTCTTTATGCTTCCCCTGCCATACACAGTTGCTATTCTACTTTCGTTTCTCTATTTTATTTGCATTTATATTTTGTAAATACTGTCTTACTTATGTAACATCACCCATATTTGTATTTTACATGAAGTTTCACTATGTTATACAGTTCCATGTTACATTTTTAGCTTTCCTTCATTAATATACATGACCTTTGAATTGCCCTTTCAACCACTGTCATACCCAAGTAATAGCTCTGCTCTTACAAACACTATGATGTGCTTTTACCATTTCTATTCATTTCCAAAGATTTTCAAACAACATTTTTACCAATTCTGCACAGATTATTCCTCAGCTTTCCATTTTTTGCCCTCATTCTATTTTCTGGTGACCTATATTCTAATTATCAACTCCATGAGTTTACACTATATATTTAGTTCTGGCCCAGCTGGGAGGGATGGACTGCCTTTTCAAAAATCACTTGACTGTAGATGTGAGGGAATATTTCTGAGTTTTCAGTTCAGTTCCATTGGTCAATACGACTGTCTTTATGCCAGTGCTATGCTGTTTTTATCATTATAGCTAAGTAATATGCTTTAAAGTCTTGAAGTGAGAGCCCTCCAAATTTGTTCTATTTAAAACATCTTTTTGGTTATTTAGGACCCGTTACCCTTCCAAACAAATTTCATAATTGGTTTTTCCACTTCTGCAAAAATGACTGTTCGGATTATTGTAGGGATTGTGTTGAATCTGTAAATCAGTTTGGGTAGAATTGACATCCTAATGATATTTTGTCTTCCAATCCATGAACACAGAATGTCTTTCCATTTAAGTATTCAGTTCCTTTAAGCAATGTTTTGTAGTTTTAGGTATACAGGTCCTTTACATACTTGGTTAAGTTTATACCTAAGTATTTGATTGTCAGAGTTAATATTAAAAATGGAATTTTTTTTCTGATTTCCTCCTCAGGTTGCACATCAGTAGTGTATAGAAATGCTATTGATTTTTGCATATAATCTTGTATCCTGCCACTTTGCTGAATTTGACTATTAGTTCTAGTAACTTTGTTGCAGAGTTTTCAGGAGATTCTAAATATAAGATCATATCATCAGCAAATAGTGAAAATTTTAGTTCTTTTCCTATTTGAGTAGTGTTTTAAAATTATTTTAATTTTTTTTTATGTTTTAAAGATACTTTGATTACATAAATGATACATAGAAAATGTAGGGCCTTCCCTTATGCCCCACACCTACCCCTCCCACACTTTCCTACATTAACAACATCCTTCATTAGTGTGGTACATTTGTTAGGATTGATGAACATATATTGGAGCATTGCCACTAAGTGTGGATTATAATTTACATTATAGTTTAAAATCTCTCCCACACAATTTTGTAAGTTATGACATATATATATATATATATATATATATATATATATATATATATATATATAATGGCCTGCATCTGTCAATGCAATGTCATTTAGGACAATTCCAATGTCTCCAAAATGCCCCCATATTACACCTATTTTTCCCTGTCCTTCCCTCAGAACCTCTGGTGGACACTGCCTCTACATCAATGATATAAGTTCTTCCATTGCTAGAATAACAGTAAGTCTATAGTAGAATAACAGTAAGTCTACTCCAGTCCATCATTCTTTTCCTAATTCTGAGGATTATGGGATGGTGATGCCCAATCCACCTGTAATTGGGAAGGTTGTTAGATCCCATGGAGCAGATGGATGGGAATATCTCACTTGCAATTGTAGACTCTCTCTGTTCCTTGGGATGTGTGTTGTCCATCATCATTTCCTTGTTAGTTGTCCTGGGTAAGTTCAATGAACTGGAGAGTAGGTGCTGCAACTCTGTTGAGATTCAGCCTGACTCGCTCATGGAAAGCCCAAAGATTTGTCTCTTGGACATAAACCTATCAACTCTAGTAATAACTGTATGTTCAAATACAAGAGGCAGAAGAGCCATGTGTAGGGAAACCAAAACTGAGTTGAACACTGTCACACTGCGGAGCATAAATTCCAAAGTAGGGCCCACTGGCAGGGTGCCAAACTCCTTAGCTGTCAACCCAGTCTAGTGTGTCTGGATGTCTCCAGAGCTCTCAGGAGCCCTGCTATTTGAGGCAATAGTTGCTGTGGTAGTCAATGAGACTCTGCTGAGACATGCATATGTGTAACCTCTGGAATGACCTCCCGAGTCACATTGAAGTCTCTTAGTCATATAAACTCATTTGTCTTTACACTTTTCCCCTTTTGGACAAAGTCTTTCAGTTGCATTGCAATTTGGTACTTGGTAGTAGTCCCTCAGTGCCAGGGAGGCTCATGCCCAGGAGTAATGAGTCATGCCAAGGGTAAGGTAATGCATTTATTTGCTAAGTTTGGCTTAGAGTAAAGCCACATTTGAGCACAAGGATGCTCTCAGGAGGTAACTCTTGGGCAACCTATAATATTTGACTAAGTTTCTATTTCAAAAGTAAAGGTTCATAAGTACAGTCATCAATATCAGGGCCCAATCAATGGTCTATCCTCCTTTACTACTCACTGCCCCTGGATTCTTGCTGTCCCATTGGAGAATGTAGCAGAACTCCCCAGGATGGGAATTGGTTTTTTTTTTTTTTTTCAGTTATAGTGTAAACCTCAAACCACCATGACAATACTCCATGAACACTTGAACTCTTTCATATGCTTTATAGGTATGCCCCAGGTGAACCTCCTCCCATGCATCCACCATTACTGACACCCCACACCAGTGATCCTCCCCTGCCACAGTTGTAACCCTTCTGTGATCCAAAACTTCTTCAAAAATTAAGTTAACAAAATTACCTAATAAAATTAATAAGAAAATGAAATAATAATGATAGTTTTAAAAATGACAAATAAAATACAAAAAATTAAAAGGAATATGAAATGCAAAATAATAAAAATAAAATTTTAAAAATTAATTTTGGCATTATGTTTTCATCACTGTAAGGTCTATTGTCTTTTATGTGTAGTGACATTTTCTTCCATTTATTCCCAGAGGGTTTTATTTTTTTCATTTTATCTTCAAAGTAGCTTTAGTTTACAGAAAAAGTCATGTAGAGAATATAGGTGATTCTCGCATACCCAACATCCACCCCTTTTTCCCCATTCCCCTGTTAATAACATTTTACATGTGGATGGTACCTTTTTTATGATTGATGTACAAATATTGAAACATTGCTACTAACCATGGCCAATCACTTACATTTTGGACCATATACTTTTATAGATTTTGATGAAGTTTGACATGATCTATAGCCATCATTGTAAGATAATGTAAACAATTCCAAAACCACCAAAATGCCCCATGTTCCATTTATTTTCTTCCTTCCTCCTCTCCCCTCAGGATTCATGGCAACCACCAAGCTTCACTCCTTGAAGAACAAGATTCATAGTTACATGCAACAACATTGACAGATTGACATACTGCCTGTCACCACTATTAGGCACTGCCTATGCTCTCGAGAGGCTCCTGTCCCTCTATTTGAGAACATAGCAATACTCCCCAGTATGGGAATCCAACACTTTCCCATTCGTTGTGTGGGTCTCCATCCACTGATACAATTCACTATCACAAGATGAACACTCACATACTCTCTGGAAGCCTGCCCCAGGTGTGCACTGTCCCACATGCTCCCCACATGCAACATCTTAAACCATTAACCCTCCCCTACTGTGTTTGCCCAAAAAATTTTCTGAAAGTTGTCATTTCAACCACATACCCACAAATCCCTAGGATTCATCTGCTCCCTTCCCTGACACTCATCCCAGTTCCATGGATAGTGCAACACCCCCCCACCCTACACCCCTCACAGGCTAGCACTGCCGAACCCAACAGCATCACTGCACCACTGTCTAAATATAAGAGTCAAGACCATAAAAATCTTGGAAGATAATGTAGGGAAGCATTTACAAGATCTTGTATTAGGAAATGGTTTCATGAACTTCACACCCAAAGCATGAGCAATTAAAAAAAAATAAATGGGATCTCCTCCAAATTAAAAACTTTTGCACTTCAATGGAGTTTGTCAAGAAAGTGAAAAGGCAGCTTACTCAATGGGAGAATATATTTGGTAAGCATATATCATATACTGGTGTAATATCCAACATATATAAAGAAATCCTATACCTTGAAAATAAAAAGACAAACAACTCATCTAAAAATGGGCTAGTGATTTGAGTTGACGCTTCTCCAAAGACCAAATACAAATGGCTAAAAAGCACATGTAAAGATGCTTAATATCACTAGCTATTAAGGAAATGCAAATCAAAGCTACAATGAGATATCATTTTACACCCATTAGACTGGACGCTATTAAAGCAGAGGACTACAAGTGTTGGAGAGGATGTGGAGGAATAGGAACATGTATACACTGCTGGTGGGAATGCAGAATGGAGCAACCATTGTAAAGGACAGTCAGGAGGTTCCTCAGGAAGCTAAATATAGAATGCCATATGATCCAGCAATCCCACTACTGTGTCTTTACCCAGAAGAATCGAAATTAGAGGCACAAATAGGTATATGCACACCAATGTTTATAGTGACATTATTCACTATTGCCAAAAGTTGGAAACAACCCAAATGTCCATCAACAGATGAATGGATAAGCAAACTCTGGAATATATATACAATGGAGTAATACTCAGCTGTAAGAAGGAATGCAATATTAACACATGTGATAACATGTTTGAATATTGTAGACCTTATGTTGAGTGAAGCAAACCAGGCGCTGAAGGAAAATATTACATAACTTCACTGATATGAGTTAAGCAAATTGATCAGACTCACAGAGGTAGTGTCTGGAAGGTAGGTTTACAGGAGACAGAAAGGGAGTAGAGGGTTGTGAGCCAATGCTCATATGGGCAAAATCTATGATAAGGTGGAAGGGTGTACTTGTGCAGTGGATGGGTATTTGTGTAGCTTTCATTTCTTTATATAGCCCAATTGCTCTGACTAGAACCACTAGCACAATATTGATTAACAATGGTGACAGTGGTCATCCTTGTCTTGTTCCTGATCTCAGCAGGAAACCTTTTAGTCTTTCACCATTGAGTAAATGCTAGCTGTAGATTTTTCATATATGTACTTTACCATATTGAGAAAGCTTCCTTCTAGTTCTATCTTTTGTAGTTGTTGTTTTTTTTTTTAATCAAGAAAGGGTACACTATTCCATCAAATGCTTTTTTTGCCTCCATTGAAAAGATCGTGTGATTTATCTTCTTCAATTTATCAATGTGGTTTATTACACTAATTGACTTTCTTGTATTGAACCCCCCTTGCATACCTGGTATAAGACCCACTTGATCGTGGTCTATAATTATTTTAATGAGTTTTTGGATTCTGTTTGTAAGTATTTTGTTGAGGATTTTTGCATGAATATTCATTAGAGATATTGGTCTGTAATTTTCTTTTTTTTTTTGTAGTATCTTTGTCTAGTTTTCATACTATCTTTTGGCTTCACAGAATGAGTTTGGTAGTGCTCTTTCTTTTTCCATTTATTGGAAGAGCTTGACCAAGATTGGTATTAGATTGAATTTGAATGACTGGTAAAATTCATTTATGAAAGCCCTCTGGAACCAGGTTTTTAAACTTTGGGAATTTTTTGATGATTTTTTCAAGATACTTTTGCTGAGGTCTTCTATTTCTTCTAGGGTCAGTGTATGTGGTTTATGTGTTTCTAGGACTTTGTTCATCTCCTCTACATTGTCTAGTTTTTTGGCATACAGTTGTTCATAGTTTCCTCTTACGATCTTTCTTATTTCTGTGGGGGCAGTGGTAATGTCCCCCCTCTCATTTTTTATTTTATTTATTTGCATCTTCTCTCTTTTTTCCTTTGTCAGTCTAGGTAAGTGTTTGTCAATTTTGTTGATCTTCCTAATAACCAACTTTTGGTTTTCTTAATTCTATTGTTGTTTTTTTGTTTTTTTATCCATTCTGTCAGTCTATGTCTTTTGATTGGGAAGTTCAAACCATTAACATTCAATGTTAATACAGTAAAGGCATTATTACTTCATCCATTTTGTCCTCCAGCTCTTTGTTGTCATATTGTTCTATTGTCTGTTTTCTTACCCTTTAGTTTACAATTCCATATAATCTTTCTTTCTACACTCTTCTCCAAACTTTTGCCCTTGGTTTTTGGTTTTTATTTTTATTTATTTATTTATTTATTTATCTGCATATTTATTTATTTATCTGCATATTTATTTATTTATTTATTTAGTTATTTAGTTATCTTTCCTTTTAGGATGAAGTACTCCCTTTAGTATCTCTTGTAGTTCTGGTCTTTTGATAACATATTCTATCAGTTTTTGTTTCTCTTTGAAGACTTTGAACTCATCCTCATTTTTTGAAGTACAGTTTTACCTGATACAGAATGCATGGCTGGCACTTTTTCTCTTTCATTACCATAAATACATCACACCACTTTCTTCTCACCTCCATGGTTCTGATGAGAGGTTGGCACTTAATCTTATAGAGGTTTTCTTGTATGTGATGCATTTCTTTTCCATTGATGCTTTCAGAATCCTCTCTTCATCTCTGATATTTGTCATTCTGAATAGTAGGTGTCTCAGGGGCAGATCTTTTCAGATTTAATCTGTTTGGAGTGCATTGTCCTTCTTGAATATTGATATGCGTGTCTTTCATAAGAGTTGGGAAGTTTTCAGTCATTATTTCCTCATATATCTTTCTGCCCCTTTTAAATCCTCTTCTCCCTCTGGGACAGTGGTAATGCAAATGTTTGGGCATTTCACAGTGTCATTCTTTAACCTGAGACTCTGTTCCAGTTTTTTCATTCTCTTCTCTTGTCTTTTACAGTTCAGATGATCTGTTTTCCAAATCAATAATTCTGTCTTCAAGCAATTCAAATCTGCTCTTATGTGTTTCTAATGTTTTATTTATTTTTTATTTTTTTAATTTACCTGGGCCAGAGGATTGAACATGGGACTTTGTATGTGGGATGCCAGTCCTCTCCTGAATTGGTAGTTTCATTTGTTTACTTTGCTGTTATTCTTAGGAGGCAATGGGGTTGAACCCCGGACCTTCCATGTGGGAAGCAGGTGCTCAATCACTTGAGCCACATCCACTCCCCCTCTAATGTATTTTTAATCTCATTCATTATGTCTTTAATTCACATAAGCTGTTACTTTTCTTTGCAGGCTTTCAAATTGTTCTTGTGCTCACCCAATGTCTTCTTAATCTCCTTTATCTCTTTAGTCACATTTTCTTTAAATTCTTTGAATTGATTTAGGAGAGTTGAGTAATTATCATTGATTAGTTGTCTTAAATCCTGGATATTTGGTTTGTTCCTTTGGCTGGGCCATCTCTTCCTGTTTCTTAGTATGGCTTGTAATATTTTTCTGATGTCTAAGCTTCTGGATATGTTGATAAATTTACTCTGGTGGTCAGTTTCTTTCCATTGCCTATTTTTTCACAGCTCTTCTTTTATTTGGTTCAATTTATTCTTATTCTTTAAAAGTGCCCAGCTTCATTTATCAAATTCAGACCAGAGACTCACTCATAGGGCATTTCTCTATTAGTGAAATGCAGATCAAAACTACAGTGAGATATCATTTCATTTCTTACAGAATAGCCATTAGTTAAAAAAAAAAAAATAAGGAAACCACAAGTGCTTGAGAGGATGAGGAGAAATAAGAACACTCTTTTACTGTTGGTGGGGGTATAAAATGGTGCAGCTTCTATGAAATATGTTTTGGTGTTTCTTCAGGAAGCTAAATATAGAACTGCCATATGATCTAGCCACCCTGTTACTAGGAATATCTTCAGAAGAACTGAAAGCAATATGTGAACAGATATTTGCACACCAATATTCATGGCAGGATTATTCATAATTGGTAAGAGATGGAAAAAACCCAAGTGCCCGTCAACCTATGAATGGATAAACAAAATGTGGTATATACATTTGAGGGAATATTATTCAGGTTTAAAAAGAAATGAATTGGGGTAGCACATGATATCATGTGTAACATTGAGGACATAATGTTGAGTAAAATAAGCCAGACACAAAAGGAAAACTAGTGTATGTTTTCACTGATATGAACTAAATATTATGAGTAAACTTATGGAATTGGAGTAAAGAATATAGGTTAGTAAGGGACAGAATCTGGATTAATAAGGCAGTAGGTTATGCTGAATGTATGTAGAAGGTCAAGTTTAAATACATGGTAATGAATGAAGTTGATTATACATCATAATGAGTATAACAAACACTGCTAATTTATAAATAAGACTGTGGTTGAAAAGGGTAGTCTGGGGAAGATAATATTAATTGAAAAGAAGTTATAGGATTATGTGGGGATGGTATAAAATTGTGATTTTGGAGATAGAAGAAGATTTTGATTAATAATATAAATAAAAATATGTTCTTCTACTCCAAGGTGTTAAGAATGTGGTGATCTCTCAATTAGAGGTGGAGTGGACATCACAATCCCAGAAATCCTCAGAATTGGGGAATGAACTATGGACTAGAGTGGATTTACTGGTATTCTACTATAGGCTTTTTGTGATTCTAGCAGTGGAAGAAATTACAGCATTGATGTGGAGGCAGTGGCCACTGGAGGCTCTTGTGGCAGTGGGGAGAGAAAGACAGGTGTAATCCAAGGGCTTTTTTGGGACTTGGGAATCATCCTGAATGACATTGCAATGACAGATATAGTCCACTATATATCTTCCCATAGCCTGCAGAATTGTGTGGGAGAAAGTGTAAACTACAATGTAAACTATGGTCCATGCTCAATGGCAATGCTCCAGGATGCATTTATCAATTGCAATGAATGTGCCACATTAATGAAGGATGTTGTTTATGTGGGATGGTGTGGGAGGTGTGGGGAACAGGGTATATGGGAATCCCTATATTTTTTGTGTAACATTTGGGATCTAAGTATCTTTTAAAAATAAAATATATATATATTAAAAGAAAGAATATGGTGATACATAGGAATTATAGATAAAGTTAACAGTATTATTGTAATATCTTGGTAGCAAAGCAAAGAATGTTCTATATCAATGATGAAGGTAAAAAAGAATATGAAGTTTAGTTTTATGAGATATTAATATGATTAAACTTTTTTGATTCTTCACTTTCTTCATTAGCAAAAAGACTTTCATGTCATTTAAGAAATCTGTGATCATCTTTGTATCTTTCTGAACACTGAAGGAACAATTGAGTTTGTTTTTAGGATTAGTTGAGATAAATGTGCTTGAATAGAATTTTTTGGAGTAATGCTTCTATAATTTGTTAAGTTTCCTTTTGTCTGTTTTTTGTTCTTGTTGTTGTTTTTTCAATTTGAAATAAATTAATTTAAAATGAAAATGGCTGAATCACTTTGAATATCTAGGTATAAACTTAAGACTACATGAAAAAAATGTTCTACATAAAATAAATTTTTTTTACACTATTAATTTTTTCCCAGTGGGGTTTTAGGATTAAAAGAAAAAAAATTTAACCCTCTGATGATTAGAAAAAAAGCATAGCTCATATAATATAATACATAAGTCTAAAAGTAATTTCCACCAAATATAAATCATATACTTTTAACATGTCTTGCCCCATCACAGAAGCCCAGGTTCTAATAAGAGAAGGGTAGTAGTGAAAGCATGCCACATCTTTGATAAAAAAAAGTGCCAGTGTTGAAACTCATCCATTTTCACTTTTCTAAAATAGTCATTCCAATATATATTAAATATCCTTTAAATTTAATAAGCAGAATGTTAGAGAGAAGATAGTATAATGAGGTTGAAATGAGTTTTATGCTACTTTAATTTTTAAAAAGTATAATGATATGCCTTCAAAGGTGGAAATTTTGGAATTTCAAAATTTTAAATTTTGGAATAGCCAAATTGGCATGGCATTCCAACTATAGGCTAGACTGTAGATTTCTGCACTAAAATTAAAGACTTAGACTTTATGTAATAGTGATTGACAAAAATCATTATTTAATGTGATATGGTCACATTTAAACTGTATTATAATTGTCAACACTGGTGTTTATGAAATGGATCTTCAGGACCTAGGGAATTATATGGAATTAGAGAAAACTTCTTAAGGAAATCTCTGTGTCTGGGAGTGATGTAAAGATATAATACGGAAGACAGTACATCTGCAATCAGATAGTAGAACAGATAGATAAAAAGATAGAAAAAATCAAGCAGGGACTTAGGGATCTGAGTGACAATACAAAATGCAAAAACATATGCATTATAGGCATCCCAGAGGGAGAAGAGAAGAGAAAGGGGAGAGAAGGAGTGTTGGAGGAAATAATGGCTGAAAACTTCCCAACTCTAAGGAGGGAGATGGATGTACATGTCCAGGAAGTTCAGCACACCCCAAACAGTATAAATACCAAAAGGCCTACTCCAAGACATATACTTGTCAAACTATCCAATGCTCAAGACAAAGAGAAAATACTGAAAGCAGCAAGAGAAGAGAGAACCATTACATACAAGGGAAGTTCAATAAGATTAAGTACTGATGTCTCATCTGAAACCATAGAGGCAAGAAGGCAGTGGTATGACACAGTTAAGGTACTAAGAGAAAAACCTTCCAGCCAAGAATTCTCTATCAGGCATTCAAAATGATGGGGAGATCAAAATATTCACAGATAAACGGAAATTAAGAATGTATGCCAATAAGAAATTTGCACTTCAAGAAATAGTAAAGGGAGTTCTGCAGGTTCAAAGGAAAAAATATGAGAGAGACAGATGGAGGAGAGTAGACAAACAACTAAAGAGACAAAGAGAGAAATAAAAACAACATATGGTACACATAAATCCAAAGAAAAAATGGCTAATGTAAGTAATTCCTTCAGAGTAATAACACTGAATGTTAATGGATTAAACTCATCAGTCAAGAAACACAGACTGGCAGAATGGATAAGGAAACATGACCCATCTATATTCAAGGAGGCAGAAAGTGAATGGCAGGAAAACAATCCTACAAGCAAACAACCATAAAAGGGCCGAAGTAACTGTATTAATATCGGACAAAATAGATTTTAAATGCAAAACTATTGAAAGAGACAAAAATATTTTGAAAGAAAAAAATCTCATTATCCTCTCTATAGATGCAGAAAAAACATTTGACAAAATACAGCACACTTTCCTGATAAAAACACTGCAAAAGATAGGAATAGAAGGATATTTTCTAAACATGATAAAGGATATATATGAAAAACACACAGCTAGCATCATATACAATGGCGAAATCCTGAAAGCTTTTTCTCTAAGATTGGGAACAAGACAAGGATGCCGACCATCACTGCTCCTATTTCACATCGTGTTGGAAGTACTTGCTAGAGCACTGAGGCAAGAAAAAGATAAAAAAGGCATCCAAATTGGAAAGGAAGAAGGAAAAATTCCACTATTTGCAGACGACATGATCCTATACATAATAAACCATGAGAAAACTACAACAAAGCTTCTAGAGCTTATAAATGAGTTCAGTAAAGTGGCAGGCATTAAGTTCAATGCTCAAAAATCAGTAGCCTTTCTTTACACCAATAATGAGCAATCTGAGGAGGAAATAAAGAAAAAAAATACAATTTACAATAGTAACTAAAATAATCAAATAGCTAGGAATAAATTTAACTAAAGATGTAAATGACTTATACGTAGAAAGCTACACAACACTGTTAAAGGAAATCAAAGAAAACTTATATAAATGTAAGAATATTCCCTGTTCCTGAATATGAAGACTAAACTTTATTAATATGTCTATCTTACCCAAATTAATCAGATTTAATGCAATCCCAATAAAAATCAACACAGCACTTTTTACCAAATTGGAAAAATTAACTAGAAAACTAATTTGGAAGGCTAAGAGGCCCCGAGTAGCCAAAGACATATTATAAAAGAAAAATGGAATTGGAGGAATCACACTATCTGACTTTAAAACATACTACAAAGCTACAGTGATCAAAATTGCATGGTATTGGCACAAGGATAGATATAACAACTAATGGAACCAAATTGAGAGTTCTGATATAGATCCTTTCATATACAATCATTTGATATTCAACAAGGCCACCAAGCCCACTCAACTGGGAGAGAATGACCTCTTCAACAAATTGTGCTTGGAGAACTGGATATCCATATCCAAAGAATGAGAGAGGAACACCATGTCACATCTTATACAAAAATGAACTCAAGATGGATCAAAGATCCAAATATAAGCACAAGACCATAAAGATCTTGGAAAATAATGTAGAGAAGCATCTACAGGACCTTGTAATAGGAAATGTTTTAATGAACTTCACACCCAAAGCACAAGCAGTGAAAGAAAAAATAGATAAATGGGATCTCCTCAAAATTGAAAAATTTTCACCTCAAAGGAGTTTATCAAGAAAGTAAAAAGGCAGCCTACACAATGGGATAAAATATTTGTCAGCCATATCACTGAAGGAGCCTAATATCCATCATAAATAAAGAAATCCTTCACCTCAAAAATAAAAAGACAAACAACCCATGTAAAAATGGGCAAGCATCTTGGAAACACATTTCTCCAAGGAAGAAACACAAATGGCTAAAAAGCACATGAAAAGATGCTCAACATCACGTTCTGTTAGGGCAATGCAAGGCAAACCTACAATGAGATATCATCTTACACCAATTAGACTGGTGGCTATTAAAAAAACAGAGCACAGAAGTGTTGAGAGAATGTGGAGGGATGGAAACCCTCATCCACTGCTGGTGAGAATGTACAATGGTCCAGCCATTGTGGGGGAGTTTGCTGGTTCCTCAAAAAACTAACTATAGAACTACCACATGACCCACAATTCCATTGCTCGGTATATACCCAGGAGATTTGAAAGCAAAGACACAAACAGATATATGCACAAAAATGTTCATAATGGCATTATTCACTGTTGCTAAAAGTTGGAATCAACTCAAATGCCCATCAACAGATACATGGATAAACAAAATGTGGTAGATACATACAACGGAATATTACTCAGCTCTAAGAAGGAATACAGTGCTAACACATGGGATAACTTGGTTGAATCTTGAAGACCTTAGCTTGCGTGAATCAAGCCAGGCATTGAAGGACAAATATTACATGACCTCACTGATATTAACTAAGGAAATTGAACAGACTCAGAGAGCTATTGTCTGGAAGATAGATTTACAGGAAATGGAAAGGGAAAAGAAGGTTGTGAGCCAATGTCCATACAGATGTAACCTATGATAAGGTGAAAGTGTGTAGTTGTACATTGAAATGAAATGACAGGAAAATAGTAATATTTTTGGGTTGAGTGGTTCAGGTTTGAGAATGTAGAGAAGCATCTACAGGATGTGGGTAGATTAGGGAGGGTGGGTTGGAAGGTTCAGGGAACTGGGGGGAGAGTTGGGAGAAGGACCAGGTGAACACTGGGGATTGGCAGGTAGGTGGTTAAAAGTACAAATTTGGGAACACTCTTACGGCAATATCACAAGAAAGAGTTACTGGTTTAGGGTGTTTGATGGAGCATTCAGGACAGGGTGCACCTGGAGTAGGCTTCTAGGGAGTGTGTGAGTAATCATTTTGTCATAATGTGTGGTATCTGTGGGTGCAGATCCACACAATGAGCAGGAAGGTGTTGGAATCTCATCCAGTGGAGGACCAATTTTTTCACAAACAGGTGCGGGAGTCTCTTGAGAGCACGGGCGGTTCCTAATAGGGGAGGACAAACCAGCATGTCAAGGCATCTGTGTTGCTGCAAGTAACTACGAATCTTATCATCCAAGAAGTGAAAACTGGTGTTTGCTGTGGGCCCTGAGGGGAGGGAGAAGGAGTAATAGAATATATGGAATAGGGGTATTAGTGGGCAGTTGATGTGTTCTACATGATCTTGCAATGATGGACACATGCCATGTTAAATATCATCAAAATTCATAAAAGTGTATGGTCTAAAATGTAAACCATAATGTAAACCATTGGCCATGGTTAGTAGCTATGTTTCACTATTTATATATCAGATGTAACAAAGGTACCATCCACACAAGAAAAGTTATTAATACAGGATGGGAGAAAAGGGGGAGGATGTTGGGTTTGTGTGAGTCCCCTCAATTCTGTATGTGACTTTACTGTGACCAAAAACTTCTTTGAAAACAAAATGAAAAACAGTAAGACACTGAGGAATAAATGGGAGAAAATGTCACTATATATACAGGACACCAGGTATTACAGTGATGACAGGCAAAATGTCAAAAAGAATTTTTAAAATATTTTTCATTATTTTTTAATATCCAAATCTTTTAATTTTATTTTACTTTTAGTTTTTTAAAATTTTTATGTATTTTATTTCTCATATTTAAACCTATCATTATTATTTCATTTCCCTATTAAATGTATTTGGCTATTTTATTGGCTTCATTTTTTAAAGGAACTTGGATCACAAAAGGGGCAGGAGAGGATCTGTAGAGTCAGGTGTCAGTGATGGGGGATACGTAGAAGGAAGTTCACCTGAGCATACATATAAGATATATAAATATGTTCAAATGTGCCTGGGGCCTTCTAATAGTGGGTGCTGATTCACACAATAACCTAGAGAATATTGATTTCTCATCCTGGGGAGCTCTGCCACATTCTCTAATGGAGCAACAACAGTCCCCCAAATGCAATGGCAATGACTGGCAAAGGAGATGGTCCAAGTGATGGGCCCTTGATATTGATGATTATGCTTGTGAGCCATTGCTCTTGAAATTGAGACTTAGCCTAGTGTTTTGGGGCGCCTAAGAGTTGCTTCCTGAGAACCTCCTTGTTGCCCAAATGTGGTCTCTCTCTAAGCAACACTCAATATATAAATGCATTACCTTCCCTCCAGTGTGGGACAAGACACCTGGGGAGGAGCCTCCGTTGCACCAAAGGATTATTACCAAGCATCAACTAGCAATGTAACTGAAAAAAAAACTCAAATAAAAAGGGGGAAAGCTAAAGACAAATGAGTTTATATGGCTCAGAGACTTCAAAGTGAGTTGGGAGGTAATCCCAGAGATGACGCTTATGCATATCTCAGCAGGATCTCATAGACTGTCAAAGTGGATACTACCCCAAATAGTGGGGTACCTGAGGGCTCTGAAGACACCCAGTCCTATGGTCAGGGCTGATAGCTCCAGAGATTGGTCCCTTGCCAG
Organism: Tolypeutes matacus; assembly: GCA_026826555.1. NCBI lineage: Eukaryota > Metazoa > Chordata > Mammalia > Cingulata > Chlamyphoridae > Tolypeutes > Tolypeutes matacus. The sequence goes on from JAKSZT010054126.1 coordinate 430,652, forward strand.
TGGGCCCTTTTTGGGGTTTGTGCTCCTGAAAGTGACAGAGTTGGACTCAGTTGTGACTTCACTACAAATGGTTCCTCTGTCCCTTCTATTTAAACCTATACTTGGTGCTGTAGTTTGTTGGTGTATGTCTAAGAGACTGGAATCTTTGGGCCATCCATGTGCCAGCTGGGCCCAGAGCCTCAGCAGAGTTGGAAAACCTACTCACCAGTTTACTGGACTCACCCAGGACAACTAACAAGGAGGTGAGGATTGAAACCACCATACCAACAAACGAGAGGACCTACAATTGCAAGCAAGAAAGTCCCATCCATCAGGTGTATGGGAATGAAGACCCCTCTCAGTTAAAGATGGAGTGGACATCACCATCCCAGAATCCTCAGGATTGGGGAATGAACTATGAACTAGAGAGGACTTATTGGTATTCAACTATAGACATATTGTGATTCTAGCAATGGAAGAAATCACAACATTGATGTGTAGGCTGTGGCCACTGGAGGCTCTGATGGCAAGGAGAGGGAAAAACAGTTATAATATGGGGGCTTTTTTGGCTCTTGGAAATCGTCCTGAATGACATTGCAATTACAGTTATTGGCCATTTTATGTCATCCCATAACATGCAGAATTGGGTGGGAGAGAGTAAAGACTATAATGTGATTATGGTCCATGCTCAGTGGCAATGCTCCAGGATGTTTATCATTTGCAATGAATGTGCCACACTAATGAAGCATGCTGTTTATGTGGAAGGGTGTGGGAGGTGTGGGGAGTGGGGCATATGGGAATCCCTATGTTTTTTGTGTACCATTTATGTAATCTAAGTGGCTTTTAAAAAATAAAAATATATATTATTTTTTTAAAAGGCAGTGATTAAATCTAGAGAGAGAGGCATGTCTTAGAAAAAATGATGTGTGTGAATTTTATCACATATATGGAATAAAATCTTGAGAAAACAGAGAAAAATAACACAAAATAAAATAAAATAGCAACTAAAAGAATCATATACCTAGGAATACATTTAACTAAAGATATAAATGGCTTTTATGCAGAAAAATACACAGCACTGTTAAAGGAAATCAAAGAAGACCTACATAAATGGAATAATATTCCCTGTTAATGGACATTATAGACAATTCCAAAATGTCTCTCTTGGAAAGTGGATGTGTCTCAAGTGATTAGGCTCCTGTCTACTATATGGGAAGTCCTGTGTCCATATCCCAGGGCCTCCTGATGAATGCAAGCTGGCCCACGTGGTGAACTGGCCCATGCAGTTAGCTGGCCTGTGCAGAGAGCTACTGCAACAAAAAGACAAAGAGGACAGATAATGAGAGACAACACAAAAAAGGGAACTGAGGTGGCTCAAGTGATTGAGTGCTTCTCTCCCACATTAGAGGTCCCAGGATTGGTTCCAGGTACCTCCTAAAGAGAAGAGGAGAAGTAGAGAAGACAAGCAGACACAGAAAGCACACAGTGAATGGACAGAGAGGACACAGAGAGCAAAACGGCAAGTGTGAAAACAACAAGGGGGGAATAAATAAATAAAATAAATCTTTAAAAAAAGTCTATCTTTCTCAAACTGATTTACACAATGAATGAAATCCCAATAAAAATTACCACAGCATATTTTACTGAGGTGGAAAAGATAACTATAAAATTTATTTGGAACAGCAAGGGGCTCCAAATAGCCAAAGACATATTGAAAAAGAAAAATGAAACCGGAGGAATCAAACTATTTGAATTTAAAACATACTGTAAAGCTACGGTCGTCAAAACTGCATGGTATTGGCACAAGGATAGACATACTGATCACTAGAACAGAACAAAGTGTTCTGATATGCATCCTCCTATAGTCAATTGATATTTGGGAAGTCCAGCAAGCCAATTCAACTGGAAGAGAATGGCCTCTTCAACAAATTGTGCTTGGAGAACTAGGTATTCATATCCAAAAGAATGAGAGAGGAACATCATCTCAAACGTTACAGAAAAATTAGTTCAGGATGGATCAAAGACCTAAATATAAGAGCCAAGACCATAAAGACCTTGGAAGATAATGTAGGTAAACATCTACAGGATCTTATAATAGGAAATGGTTTCATATCCAAAACACCAGCAGCAAAAGAAAAAATAGATAAATGGGACCTCCTCAAAATTAAAAACCTTTGCACCTCAAAAGAGTTTGACAAGAAAGTGAAAAGGCAGCCAACTCAATAGGAGAAAATATTTGGTAACCATCTATCTGATAGGGGCCTAACATCCAGCATATATAAAGAAATCTAAATCTCAAAAATAGAAAGACAATCCATTTTAAAATTAGGCAAGTGATTTGAATAGACACTTCTCCAAAGAAGAAATACAAATGGCTAAAAAGCACATAAAAAGATGCTCACATTACTAGCTATTAGGGAAATACAAATGAAAACTACAATGACATATCATCTTAAATCCATTAGAATTGTTCTGCATTATCTTGCAATAATGGATACAATTTTAAATTTGTCAAAATTTATAAAAGTGTACGGTCCAAAATGTAAAACAGAATGTAAATCATTGACCATGCTTAGTATCAATGCTTCAATATTTGTACATCAATTTTAACAAATATACTGTCCACATGTAATATGTTATTAGTAGGGGAAAGGGGAAAATGGGAAAGATGTGGTGTGGGAATCCCTTATATTCTGTACATGACTTTTCTGTAACCTAAAGCTGCTTTAAAGATAAAATAAAAATAAAATAAGGTTCTGGAGCAATATGCAGAACAAAATGTCACTATACATACAAGACAAAAGAACTTACAATGATGAAAGATACAAAGTCAAAAATATTTTTTATTTCAAGTTTTTAGAATTTTTTGTATTTTGTTTATTTTTAAAATTATCATTATTATTTCATTTTCTTATTAATTTTATTTGTTTATTTTGTTAGTCACATTTCTAAAGAAGTTTTGGATCACAAAAGGGTCACAACTGTGGTAGGGGAAGATCATTGGTGTGGGCTGTCAGTGATGGGGGATGCATGGGATGAGGTTCACTTGGGGCATATTGCTAAGGCATATGAATATGTTCAAGTGTTCATGGGTTATTGTCACAGTTGGTGAAGATCCACACAATAACCAAAACAATATTGAATTCCCATCCTGGGGAGCTCTGCCACATTCTCTAATGGGACAGCATTAGAGACTGAGGGAGAAGAGGTAAGATGGCATTGATTTAAAAGGATACTCACCACCTCTATTACGAAAATGGCTGAGATCCTGCCCAAGTGAGCTGTTTTGAGAGCCCACAGAGCAGGAGGCTTCAGGGCATTGATCTGGACGTAGCTGGACAAGGCATAAATTGCTCCAGGTGCTGCTCACTGTGTTTCCTCTTCCTTAACTTCCCCTTTTCTGTGTATACCAATTTTGTCTACCAATGCTATCTCTTTACATTCCTACATCTTTCTATCTGCAACTTTCCGTTTTCTTACATTCCACCTCTCTTTGTTTAGTCCACAATTTTTCTGGTTTTTATTTCTATCTCATCTATGCTGTTTTCTTTCTTTTATTAATTTTTTTCTTTTTGCCTTTTACCTTTCCCTCTCTCCTCATCATTCTGGCTTTTTAATTCATTCTAAATATTTTTCTCTATTCATTTTACCATTTCATTGTCGGTACTCCACTTTTTTTTATTTCTATTACTCTACATTGCTTACATGAGTTGAATATTTATTTTCCAAGGTCTTATATGGTTCCTCTTCTAACTTTTACTATTTTTTTTTATTTTTATTTATTTATTTATTTTTTTTTTACCGGGAGGTACCGGGGATCGAACCCCGGTCTCTCCATATGGTAGACGGACGCCGAACCTCTTGAGCCACATCCGTTTCCCTAACTTTTACTATTATTATTACTATTATCCCTTTTCTTTTCTTACCTCTTTCACTTTCTCTGGCCCTAATCTTTTTCCTTTAAGGGAGCATGACATCAAGGAAATAGAATAAGAGGAACAAAATATAACAGCAACTGAAACAATCAAGTATTTAGAAATAAACACAAAGTACCTGTATTCAGAGAACTACGAAACATTGCTAAAGAAACGGAAGAAGACTTAAGTAAATGGGAGGGCATTCTCTGTTCATAGATTGGAAGACTAAATATAGTTAACATGTCAATTCTACTCAAAGTGGTTTACAGATTCAATTCGATCCTAATAACATTCCCAACAGCCTTTTCTGCAGAAATGAAAAAGCCAATAATCAAATTTATATGGAAGGGTAAAGGGCCCTGGACAGCCAAACATATCTTGAAAAAGAAGAACAAAGTTGGAGGACTTTCACTTCTTGGTTTTAAAGCATATTACTTAGCTACAGTGATTAAAAAAAAAACAGCATGGCACTGGCTTAAAGTCAGGCAGATTTACCAATGGAACTGAATTGAGAACTCAGAAATAGGCCTTCACACCTGCATTTTTTAGTAACATTTATGTAATCTAAGTATCTTTTAAAAAATTAAAAGTTAAAAAGTAGGGGAATCCCATGTACCCCATCACCCCCCCCTCCTGCTCTTGACCATATTAACAACATATTTCTTTTGTGGTACATTTCTTATAATTGATGAAGTCATATTGAAACATTGTACTTTCCAAGGACTATAGAGTACTTTATAGTTTACACTTTGCCCCACACAGTTTTCTAGTTCTATACAAAATGTATAAGGACTTATATCTGTAAGTGCAATGTCATGCAGGAAAATTCCAATGTCCCCAAAATGTTCACATGTTGTATCTATTTTTCCCTCTCCCTCCCATCACAACCTCAGGTGACCTCTGCCTTTATATCAATGATACAAATACTTCTATTGCTAAAATAATAACTTTACTTTAATCCACAATTCCTTTCTCCCCTGATGTTTGTTTATTCCTCATTCTTGAGCATTTGGGGATTGCCTCCAATTGAGAGAATGCTTAGGTCCTATGGGTCATATGGATGTAACTGTATTCCTTGCAGTTGCAGATCCTCTCTGCTTCCTGCAATTGCTGTTGCCCATCATCATCCTTTTGTTAGTTGTCCTGGGTTGGCCTGATGAACTGACGAGTAGGTGTTGCAACTCTGCTGGGATTCAGGGCTCAACAGGCATATGAACAGACCAAAGATTTAAGTCTCTGGGACATATATTTAACAAGTGTAGTCCTAATTATATGTTTAAACTAAAGCAGCAGAAAAGCCATGTGTAAGGAAATTATAAATGAGTTTAACTCAAATTCGGGAGCATATATTCCACCGTAAAGCCCACTGACAGGGTGCTGAATTTCTGAGATTGCCTGCCCTGTCTATAGTGTCTAAATGTCTCTAGAGCCCTCAGGAGCCCCACTGTTTGAGGCAATGTTTACTGTGGCACTAAATGAGATCCTGCTTAGACATGTAATACTGTAACCTTTCTAATAACCTTCCAACACATTTTGAATTCTCTTAGTCATAAAATCTCATTTGTATTTAATATTTCACCATTTTTGTCAAGGTCTTTTCCAGATTCATTGCTAGTCAGAGTTTGGTAATAATCCCTCAGGTCCAGGGAGGGCTCATCCGTGGGAGTCATGTCCCATGTCAGGGGGAAGGAAGTGTGTTTATATGCCGAATTTGGCTTAGAGAGAGGCCACATTTGAGAAACAAGGGTGCTTTCAGGAGGTAACTTATAGGCCATGTATAATAGTAGGTTTAGTTTCCTAAGTAAGGAAACTTAGTTTCCTAAGTAATTTCACAAGTAAGGTTTCCTAAGTGCAACCATCAATATCAAGGGCCTGGTGTAATGGTCTGTCCTCCTTCCCTAGGCACTGCCCATGTCTTGGGGGATTCTTCCTGCTCTATTAGAGAATATAGAAGGACTTCCCAGGAAGGAATTCAATATTTTTTTGGTTATTGTGTGGGTCTCCATCCACCAAGACAATGCACCATGACCATATGAACATAATCATATGCCATAGAGGCATGCCCAGGTACACCACTCCCCACACATCCCCCCATCTCTGACAGCCAACACCAGTGATCCTTCTCTGCCATTCTTATGACCCTTCTATAGTAAAATACCTCTTCAACAACAAAGCCAAAAAAATAAACAAACACAAAATAAATTTATAGTAATTATGAAAAATAACAAAAATAAAAATAATAAAATCATTCTATCATTCATCAATTTGTTATCTTTTATGTACAGTGACAATTTCTCCCATATGCTCCCCCAATGTCTTATTTTTTTTCATTTTATCTTCAAAGAAACTTTAGGTTACAGAAAAGTCACATAAAAAATATAGGGTATTCCCACATAATCAAACCTCTCCCACTCTCCCCTATTAATAACATTTTACATGTGTATGGTTCATTTTTACAATTGATGTGCAAATATTGAAGCATTGCTACTAACCATGGTCAATTGTGTATATTATGATTTACATTTTGTACATACATATTGACAAAATTTAAAAAGACCCAGATCCATTATTGAAAGATCATACAAAACAATTCCAATGCCCTAAAAATGCCTTATACTAGATCTATTCTATTTTTCTCTCCTCCTTCTGTCAGTAACTATGGTAGCCACTAAGTTTCAATATTTGATGAATAATGTTCCTAGTTACATGCAGTAATATTGAGGGCTTGATTTAGTTGTCTGTTTTCTTTTACTAGGCACTGCCTATATTCTTAAGAGATTCTTGTCCCTCTATTTGAGAACTTAGCAGAATGCTCCAAGATGTTCTTGAACTATGATGTCCTGAACAATGATGGAGTGAGACAACAAGGAATATTCTAAGGTGTTGATTTTTCCAACTCAAATTGGTATGAGCCCATTACATAAGATGGTGTTATTATTAAGTTTTACTTGGTGGCAAAATAAAGCTGAGTTTAATTTTGTACATGCTAAATTCCACAATTAAATCCTGTATTCACAAGAAAATAATCAGTGAAACAGACAGATATTTTGCATGGAAATTAGATACAGCAGCCTTTTAAAGGAACATACATGAATACAAACTTAAGATTCAAAATATAAGTAACTGTTATTTTAGCAAATTTACAAAACAGAATAACATACAGCCAAACAAATCATATGGTTAAACATAAATTATTAACATGGAAACTTACTTAAATACTTATAAAAAGTAAATTAAAAAATTAAACATATATATATGCATATTCAACCTAGCTGGTAAAAATGCACATTCCAAAGTATTGTCAAGATTAAAGAAACAGCCAGTAAGAAAATACTTTCTTCTCTTGGTAGTATTGTTTGTCTTTAGTTTTCAGAACTGTCTTCTAATACTATCTCCTTTTATAATGAAATAAAATAAAATATATTCTTGCTTTGACTCACTTTCTCCTGATGTTTGCATCTTGTTTTGTACTATTATTTTATGACATGTGATTTTATTTTATTCATTCCAAGATTCAGAATCATCAGCTTTAATGCTCGCATCCTAAAGAAAATGTGATAAGTAGTTGTATTGCCAAATTGCCCATTTCCAGTGAAATCACCCTTATTGCATTTACTGCATTTTTAAGAAGTTCTAAGAATTTACAAAAATGAAATATCAGGATGAAATGAATGGATGAGACAACCAAACTTCTTTTGTAAGTTTTCAAAGTGGAATTGATTTTGTGATCCTTAACCTCTGAGTTTGATCTAGGTTGCCCACCCACAAGTCCTGTTTTGCTTAACAAAAGCAGGAAATAAAGCATTTTAGAGATGTGAAGGTGGCAAAGAGAAAAATGAATTCAATATGAATATATTAACATATATTATCCCAAGGATTCACATTTTGGAAAGATTATTACCATTAACAAGTTAAGGACATCTCCCTTCAGTTCAAAAATACATGCAGAATTTGCTGTTCTCTGATTCAGAATATTTCACTGTTATTTGATTAGTTTGTATATAGTTTGTATATATTTTATTAGTTTGGTATTCAGATGGAAATAGAAAGTTTAAGAAAGACATATGGCATAAATTTCACATTTATAAGTAGAGGTAATGTTGAAACAGTATTCATGAATTTGTACCTCTTTTAAAATGAAAACTTACTAGGCAATCAAAAAATATTTACTATAATTTAAATTTATACATATTGTCATATTCAAAAATTTAATATGAGAAAATTTTCAAACATTTGCATATGCCTTAGGCTTTTGGTTTCATTTTATTTTTTTATCATTAAAATTGATCGTTTAGGGAGTGGATGTGGCTCAAGCAGTTGAGCTCCTGCCTCCCACATAGGAGGTCCCAGGTTCAGTTCCCAGTTCCTTCCGAAAAACAAAACTGAACAACAAACAAAACAAATGAAAAAGATACAGGCCATTATATATTTTGTCATAACTCAAAATTTTGTGTCACAGAGTGTAAACTATAATCCACATTTAGTGGCAATGCTCCAAACGATGTGCATCAATTGTAACAAATGTACCACACAGGATGCTGTTAATGAGGGAAAGTGTGGGAGGGGTATGGAGTGAGGCAAATGGGAATCCCTTATATATTTTTTGTAATATTTGTGTAATTTAAAGCAGTTACAAATTAAATATATTAAAAATAAAGATAATATATCAAATAGTATATCCAAAAAATAAAATTAAAAATTAAAAAAAAGTCAGGGAAGCTGATGTGTAGTGGTCGAGTGTAGTTTCCCAAATGCAAGGTCCTGGATTCAATCCCTGACCCCGGGTGCCACAAACTAACAAACAAAAATTGATTGTTTAAAATCTTGGTAGCTTAAAATAGTGCTTCTTAAAATTTAATGACTGTAACAATTACCTGGGGATCTGGTTAAAAAGGCAGATAGATTGTCACTCATGAGATCTAAGATGTGGCCTGAGATTGTGTGTTTCTCAGAAGCTCCTAGATAGCCCTCATGTTGCTAGGCCACAGATGACATTTTTTTTTTTTTTTTTTTTTTTTTTCTCTTAAAAAAATTTTATATATATATATATATATATATATATACATATATTTTAAGAGGTGCTTAGATTACCTAAAATATTACACGGAACCCACTGGGATTCCCATGTTGCCCACCTCCCACACCTCCCACCACATCCCACACAAACATCTCCCATTTTGAATAGGGAGGGTTTGGGGTCAATTCAATGGAGCACATTCATTTAAAAAAGCTGGATCGGGCAATCTTTCTTCCAGCACCCTTATTTTCCATTTAGCTCCTAAACTGTACTAAAATGCACTGAAAATTGTGAAGCTTTTTTATTCACATAGGAAGAAGATACATAATAAAGGCAAGTAATTACATTTTTATACTCTAAATTCAAATAATATCTGCTGAATCAATTGGCTGCATGGAAATCTAAGGGTTTATAGTGATTTTACCATGTTAGATATCCCATTCTTAAACTGTTGTTCTCAGTTTTGTTTTATTACCCTCCATTTATTAATCATAGATCCATTTATTCATGGTTTTATATTATAAGAAAAACCTGATTATCTGATATTTTTGTCTATTTTTATATGTATATGCTTATGGCATAATGAAATAGACAATGCCAAGGACTAGTTCACAGCTTATAATTTGTGCTTAATGCTTATATAGTGAATACATTTTTGAGTTACATGAGTTTTATTAGCCCATTTGCCCGATTGAAGAGCACGGCTCCCTTTATCAGTAACTATTTCTTTTTATGGATCATGGGTGATGCTAATACATTTATTATGCAAATATTTTTCTTCCACATTATATGATACTAAACTAGATTATTTTCTGATTGTGAAAGCCTTCTGGAAAGGGAACTTGTGATATTTCTCTTTTTATCACTATGGAATTGTACTTTGGTATCATTAAACAAAATAAGTATAGAATAACTATTTGAAAATAATTCAAACTGAAAAATAAAGTTCAGAGAGATGTGCATATTACATAGTTATCAATTTCATAATATAATAATTTCAAAGGTTGTTTGGAAACCCACTCTAAATTGCTGTGTTTCATGGATCTCTGAAAGCTCCTGTGTGTTTCAACATACAAGCAGTCTCTTTCATGTTAGAACTTTCCTTCACATCCTTGTTTCTCAAGATGTACTCAGTAGACCCCATGGAGAAAAATAAGTAGTACTGGGTTATACAACCTAAAAGAGAGATGGTGACCACCTGTGAAGGCATGTAGTCAACAATTTAGGCACTATACCATGATGAACCAGATTTCTAAGGACAAATTTCCTAAGAAAACATATGTTGGTGTCTGGAATGTGGAATCCATGAAAACAATGTAAATGATGAGGACATTTCCTGTGAGGGGTAGCAGGTACTCAATAAGAAACATCACAAATAATTTGAGCTGCAGTTGGGGTACACCAGAAAATCAAAGAAAAATGAACTCCTTCCCTGTTGTTTGGTTTGTTACACGCAATTTCATCGTCTCTGATATGAATCAAATCAATAAAGGCCAGAAAGGTGATGATAAATTAGCAAGAACAATAATTGGATATTGTCATATCTATTTTTTAACGATGATAATGGATCCCTAAAAATAACAGAAAATATTCCTTAGGAAAAAAATGGCATCATTCCAAACATTGATTTCTTTCATTTGATTTTCAAAATAAATTTCTAAGGTAAATATTCCCAATAATCCACATTTTACAGATGAAGAAACTGAGGGCATAAGTAGCTTTCCCACAGTTACAATACTCAAGTGGTGGGAGTGATTTTGAAACTATCAGGTGATTTAAAAGAGCACAATCTACACTAATACATGCAATGTTGTCATGTGGAAGCACATGACATTGTCCCATAATTAAAGCATGGGAAAATCAACAGCATAAAGCAGGCCAGAGGTCAGAAACTGGGCCTCCTAGACTGGAGCTCCTCAGCAATATGAGGAATTGCACTGAGGCGAAGCAGTACATATACTTTTTTTTTTTTTTTTTTTTTTTATTGTGGGTAAAAATCAAAATTTTCACAATACATACCAACATTTGCAAAATGATATATAAATATATATGCATATACGTGCATTTGCTTACAAAAATGTTATATATATTTTAAGAGGTGCTTAGATTACCTAAAATATTACACGGAACCTACCAGGATTCCCATGTTCCCCACCCCCCACACCATATACTTTTAATTTTAACTATATGACCCATAATTAATGTCATCAATTGATGACGGGACAATGTCATATGCTTCCACATAACAGCATTACATGTATTAGGGTTTGGTGAGAGACCAAGTACATGGATTAAACCTATTAATTATGGACCCATTTATTAATGGTTTTCAGAAAACAAAATAATGAATAGGATTCAAAATATACATGAAGGAGTTTTTGGTTTTAAAAATTCTGTTAAATTCTTTAATCTTCTACTTGTTTTAAGAATTGTTATGCCCACACATATTTCCACAGTGGTTAGGAATAGTCAAGCAAATGAATTTAAGAAGAGTTAGAAATCTTTTCAGAAATAGCAGATTATCAGTAGACATGTTAAAATACATGTTCTTTAGTGCCAGAATAGTCATAAAAATATTATATATGTAAAATATCTTTATTTTACTTCTGTTTACCAAGTCCCTGAAATAAAGTCACATACTTGAAAACCCCTATATCATGAAAAAAAAAGAGACAGGTGAACTTAACATGAAGTCATTTGAGTTCATGTCTACAATATATTGTTTTAATCAATTATGGAAGTTTTAAATCATAAAATTCTATGGAAAAACTATAGGCTTTAAACCACATGTTAAGTCTCTCTGTGTTGTACTGTTGATACAATATATAAGATTTTAAGATATATATAAATAATGGAAATTATGAATTAGACCTATTTAAAATGTCAAGTAATATTTGTGTTTACGGTATACAATTTCTTGAATTTCTACAACAAGCTATTTATATTAATTCCCTAAATTATGCTAATGATTTTGTCATATTTCTCAGGTTAAGAAAAATAAAATAGTAACATTTTCCAGTTATACAACTGTTCAAATATATTTTGGTTAGCAATATAGTTAGACTCTATAATTTAAGAAAGCTGCTTGGATGAAAGGGCTTGAATTTTTTTTTTTTTTCCTTTTCATTATTTTGATTCTCTGATTCTTTAAGAGAAACATTAAAACTTATAATATTTATGTAACACCAAGGATAGAAGATGTTTCTTATTCCTCTTATGAAAGGAATATTGTTGATTAATTTTCTCCCAGGAACCAATATGAAAAAGTTAAATGAACTATTTGCAAAGAATATAAGTAGAGCTTTGGCAACAGAATCAAGCCAAAATCATTCAATGGTGACAATCCCTTTCCTTTTCCTAAGACATATCATGCTTATTTAATTCTATCTGTAAAAGTAGGATTACAGATACTTCATATCTATACTAACTGAGGTGTGATTGGAGGGTAAAAAATTTAATTCTAAATCAATTAACATTTTTACATCAAAAATAATACAACTGTGAAATCAAGAAATTTACACATAACTTTTATTTATTTTGTGGTTTTAATTTGCAAGCTATAGTCATTACTCTTATGTGCCAAACAAATGCCTGAGGAAATATATTGTCTCAGCTTATGGAAATACCTAAAATCATAAAAAAATATGCAGTTATTTGGCCTAATCACCATTAATTGCAAGATAAGTGCAGAACAACATGAATATTCCCACAGGTATATTCATGGTCTGTATTTTGTTTGGCTATTTTTTCTGGAATGGAATATTATTATTTAAATTTTATTGTAACGACTTCCCGTTGATAAGGCTAAGTATTGGAGCCTATACAGCATTTGATTGGTTCAGAGGGAAATAAACTAAAATATCTCTTCACTGCTGGTGGCTGGGGTTCCATTAGTGTTGACCCTGTATCATAGACTGTCCCATGGTATCTATGCTGTAAATGCCAAATTCTCTGTTTGTTTTTTCAGAGACCTTTTCTTCCTTGTCACCCAGGTGCTGGGAAAGCCATGGCCTGAGATCCCCTTTGTGAAAACTATATTCTATCTTGGTACTTCAAATAGGCTTCCTGAAGGATTTCATTCAGTTTGGATCATGGTGTTCTTCCCCTGGGAGTAAAGAAAGAGCAAAGAAACTACAGGAGGTATTAGCAATGTCTCCACAGGTAGTGAAGGAAGAGCCTCCTAAATAGCTTCATTGGCTGCCATTGTCAGCAATATTCCTGCTTCAGAAGATGATTGCAGAATAGTCTTCCTCTGTATTAGCCAGAGTCCTCTAAGGAAAGAGAACCAACAGGAGTTATACATATGTATCAAAATGTATATAATATATATTAAAAAAATATTATGAGTTATTTTTAAAACAAAATTGGCTCATGTGACGTAGAGATGAGCAAGAACAAATTCTATAGGGCAGGTTGCAAATGATAGCTCCAATGAAACTTCCTGATGAATCCCCCAGAAGAAGTTGGACAGCTAAATTAGAGATGGACACTCTCCATTCTGACTGCTGACATCATCACTTCTCATTTTAAAACCTTCAACTGATTGGATTAGACTTTTCTTATTGTTGAAGGAAATCACTAAATTGATTGTAGATGTAATCAACTATAGATGCAAACAATTTACTGATGTTTTAAATCCTCACAGTAAAATTCATGCCAGTGCTTGCTTGACCAAACATTTGGACACCATAACTTAGCCAACTTGACATGTAAACTTAAGCATCACAATCCAACCATGTCAAGTTGACAATAATACACATCTCCTTAAACCGTATTTAATCTCTAAATAAAAACAATAACAGTCATAATTTCACCAAACAACACTCAACTATCCTGCATACAACTGAAAACAAACTAAATTTCCCCAGAATAAGATGCAAGTTCCTGGGTAACATTGAATTCTAAATTTGATATCATATACCTTGAATACCAGTCACATCATTTAATAAGGGAGTGTTAATATACCCTTGAGGTAAGACAGTGAAGTTATATTGCTGGCCATACCAGCTGAAATGAGACTGTTTCTGGTGGTCTTTGCTAACAGCTATTGAGTATAAACGTGTTTGCCAAATAAAGAGCTGCAAACCAGGTACCAGTGGATGTATTGATTTTCTCAAGGAATGTTATCATATCTGGTAAACCAGCAAATGGAGTTGCCAACTGGTTAATTGTATGATAATCCACTGTCATCCTCCAAATCTATATGTTTTCTGCACAGGACAAATAGGAAAATTGAATGGGCATGTGGTGGAAATAACTGCCACTGCTTCCTTCAAATCCTTCATGGTGGCACTAATCTCTGTAATCCTTCCAGGAATGTGGTATTGCTTTTTATTTACTATTATGCTAGGGAGAGGCAGTTCTAGGGGTTTCAACTTGGCTTTCCAACCATAATAGCCCTCACTCTACAAGTCAGGGAACCAATGTGAGGATTCTGACAGTTGCTGGTTAGTTCTATTCCATTTATGTATTCTGGACTAATAACCACAGAATAGTTCTAAGGACCCACTGGACCCACTGTGAGATAGGCCTGAATTAAAACAATCTCACACAATAAACCAACAGCAATGCCAAATAGATTGAGGATATAAAAGATACATACTCATTGATGTTTGCACTATATTTAACAACAACAACAACAAAAAAAAAAGCAAAAAGATTACCCAAAATATCACCAAACCTAACACTAACATGTGCATTGTGAAACATTCACAGGGTGAAATAAAATACAGGAACTGGCATAAATTAAATACCATTATGGTAAACAAAAGAGAAGAGCACCAACATAACATTCTGTGATCAGACAGCCAAAATGATGCAACACATATATTTCATTTATATGAATTACAAAAATGTGAAAATAATATGTTCTGATGGAAGTCAGGCAAATGGTTATCTTTTGATTTGGTATTGACTAGAGGGACCTCTTAGGTTCTAGTACATTTCTTAAACTGAATGCCAGTTACACAAGTGTTCTTGAATAGCAAAAATTCATGAAGCTATCATTTTTAATGGGAACATATTTTAGAAGTTTATTGAACTCAATACAATTATAAAATCATCAATCATAAAAGGAAAAAACCAAGGTGATTAAATTCAAGAGAAAAAAGTGAAATCAGATTTTCACTTGTAGGATTTAGAAATATAAACTTTAAAAGAGCAATAGGTAGAAATTCCATTATTTAGCTTTAAAATAAAGACTTATTGATGGCATTATAATTGAAATATGTCAAAAGATCTAATAAATCTCTTCTTTTCTCTTCTCTCCTCACTCCTCGCCCTTTCCCTCCCATCTTCTCCCCCTCCTCCTCTCCTTTTCCATTCCCTCAGCGCCTCTCCCCTCCTCTCTTCACATCTCCTCTTCCCCTTTCATTTTACCTTTTAAAATCTACTCTATTTTGTTTTTTTATATTTTATTTTTTATTTAAATGAAATTAATATAACATAAAATTTACCATTTTGAAGTGTGAAATTCAGCGGCATTTAGTACATTCACAAGATTGTACAACCATCATCTATATATAGTTCCAAAATATGTACATCACCCCAAAAAGATACCTCATACCCATTTACTAGCCACTTCCCACTTCCCCCTCTCCCCAGGCCCTGACAATTACTAATCTGCTTTTCCTTTCTACGGACTTACCTATTCTGGACATTTCATATAAATGGAATCATAATTTGTAGTTTTGTGAGACTGGTTTCTTTCACTTAGCAGAATGTTTTCTAGGATCATCCATAATGTAACATTTACTGACCTCCATTTCTTTTTGTGGATAAGTAATATTCTATTGTATGGATATACTATGTATTTTTATCAATTTGTCAATTGACAGACCTTTGGGGTATATTTATCTTTTGGCAATTGTGAATAATACCTCTATGGCCATTCTTTTTTTAAATTAATTTTTAAAATATTTTAAAAGATGCTTAAATTATATAACTTTTACACAAAAATTACAGGGATTCCCATGTTCCCCACATCCCTCACCTCTCATAATCTCCCACATAAACATCCTTCATTAGTGTGGCACATCATCTGCAATGGGTATACACATCCTGGGGTTTTGATACTAAGCATGGACCATAGTTCACATTGTAGACCAAACTCTCTCAGACACAGTACTGCATGTTATAAGCTGATGTAAAATGGCCCATATCTGTCATTGAAATGTCACTCAGGATAATATCCAAGTCCCGAAAAAGCCCCTGTGTTACAACTGCTTTTCCCTCTCCCTGCCCCAAAAGCCTCCAGTGGCCACTGGCTCCACATCAATGTTGTATTTTCTTCCATTGCTTGAATCACAATATGTCTACAACAGAATACCAGTAAGTCCACTCTAGTCCATAGCTCTTCCCCCAATCCTGAGGAGTCTGGGATGGTAATGACCACTCCACCTCCAAGTGAGAGGGAGCTTATATCCCATGGATAATATGGATGGGATTATCCTTGCCTGCAGCTGCAGACTCTCTCCGTTCCCTGGGGTGGCCGTTGTCCATCATCACCTCCTCGCCAGGTGACTTGGGTGAGTCCATTGAGCTGTAGAGAATGAGTTGCAACTCCACTGAGATTCCAGGTACAGCTAGCA
The DNA here is from genome assembly GCA_026826555.1 of Tolypeutes matacus. Lineage (NCBI taxonomy): Eukaryota > Metazoa > Chordata > Mammalia > Cingulata > Chlamyphoridae > Tolypeutes > Tolypeutes matacus. The sequence goes on from JAKSZT010054126.1 coordinate 447,154, forward strand.
CATGGGCAGACCAAAGGCTCCAGTCTCTGGAAGTACACCTACAAACTCCAGCACCACATATAGGTTTGAATAGAAGGGACTGATGGACCATGTGCAGGGAGGACTTATTTGAGTCCAACTCTGTAACTCTCAGGAGCCCTGATTCCAAAGTATAGCCCACTGATAAGGCATCAATCTCTGGAGCTATGCCCCCTTATATAGGACCTGGGAGCTTCCAGAGACCTCAGGAGCCCCTCTGTTTGGGGTGATATCCACTTTGGTGTTCTATGAGATCCTACTGAGGTGTGCGTAAGTGTTACCTCTGGGATGACCTTCCAACTCTCTTTGAAGTCTCTTAGCCATATGAACTCATTTGTCTTTACCTTTTCCCCCTTTAATTCAAGGTCTTTTTCCAATCATATTGCCAGTTGGCACTTGGTATTAATCCCTTTTTGCCAGGGCAGCTCATCCCCAGGAGTCATGTCCCACACTGAGGGGAAGGTAATGCATTCATATGCTGAGTTTGGCTTAGAGAGAGGGCACATTTGAGCAACAAGAAGGCTCTCAGGTGGCTACCCTTAGCACCCCATAACAGTAGGCTAAGTTTCAATTACAAGAGCAAAGACTCCTAAGGCTAGTCATCAATAGCAAGAACCCATTAGTGGAACTTCCTCCTTTGCCAGACACTGCCCCTGCACTCAGGGGACTGTTGCTGCTCCCTTGGAGAATGTGGCAGAACTCTCCAGGCTGGCAATTCAGTATTCTCTCATTTATTGAGTGATTCTCCACCCACTGTGACCATGCCCAACCCCTTGATCATTTGAACAATTTTATATATTTTTCATGTATATTCAGGTGAACTTCCTCCCATGAAAACCCCATCCCAGACACCCCCTCTCCCCCAATGATTCTTTCACTTTATCTTCAAAGGAGCTTTAGGATACAGAAAAGCCACACAGAGAATATATGTGATTCCAATGTACACCCTTTTCCCCTCTCCCATATTAATAACATTTTACATGTGAATGGTACATTTGTTACAATGGTTGTACAAATATTGAAACATTGCTACTAATCATGGCCAGTGGTTTACATTATGCATTACATTTTGGGTTTTACACATTTATAGGTTTTGACAAAATTTGAAGTGGCCTATGTCCGTTATTGCAAGATCAGGCTGTACAATCCCAATGACCTAAAAATGTCTTATGTTCCATCTATTCTATTCTTCCCTCCCATTCCCTCAGAATCTATGGTAATCACTAAGTTTCAATATTTGAAGAATAAGGTTCATAGTTACATGGAGTAATATTGAGGGCTTGATATATTGGTCTGTTTTTTTGTTTGTTTGTTTGTTTGTTTGTTTTGGTACTGCCTATGTTCCCAAGGGATTCTTGATTCTTGTCTCTCTAATTGAGAACATAGCAGGACTCCCTAGGATGGGAGTTTGATATTTCTTGTTAATTGTGTGGGACTCCACCCACTGATATAACACACTATGACAAGATGAACACTTACATATTCCATAAAAGCCTGTTCCAGATGTAGCCTATCCCGTATATGCCACCATATCCGACACCCTACATCAGTAACCCTCCCCTTCCATATTTGCCAAAAGAACATTTCCAACATTATAGGTTTATCCACAGACCTGCAAATCTTCAGAGTTCATCTGCTCCTTCCTCAAACCTCCACTCAGTCCCATTGATATTCCAAACAAACTCCTACCCTACTCCCCCTCACAAACAAGTTCCTTCAAACCCAATCATGTCACTCTATCACTGTCATGCCCATTCACTGCCCAACCACATCCTTCCACCTCATAATAAATCTGGCCCTTGTTGACACTGGCTCACCACCCTCTACTTGTTTTCTGTCTCCTATAAACCTATCTTCCAGACTCTAGCTCTGTAAGTCTGCTTAATTTGCTTAATTCATATTAGCGAGGTCATTTAATATTTGTCCTTTAGTGCCTGTCTTACTTCACTTAACATAAGGTCTTGAAAATTCATCTATGTTATCTGTGTGTTAATATTGCATTCCTTCTTACAGCTGAGTAATATTCCATTGTATGTATATACAACAGTGTGCTTATCCATTCATCTTTTGATGGACATTTGGGTTGCTTCCAACTTTCAGCAACAGTGAGTAATGCTGTTATGAACATTGGTGTGCATATATCTGTTCATGTCCCTGCTTTCAATTCTTCTGGGTATATACTCAGTAGAGGGGTTGCTAGATCACATGGAAGTTCTACAGTTATCTTCCTGAGGAACCACCAAACTGTCCTCCACAATGGCTTTATCATTGTACATTCCTACCAACAGTAGATAAGCGTACCCTTTCCTCCACATCCATTCCAACACTTGTAGTCCTCTTTTTTTAATAGCTGCCAGTCTAATGGGTGTAAGATGATATCTCATTATAGATTTAATTTCCATTTCCATAATAGCTAGTGATATTGAGCATCTTTTCATGTCCTTTTTAGCCATTTGTATTTCTTCTTTGGAGAAGTATCTATTCAAATATCTTGCCCATTTTTAAAATGGGTTGCTGGTCTTTTTTTTTTTTTTTTTTTTTTTTTTGAGATGTAGAATTTCTTTATATATGCTGGATTTTAAGCCCCTATCAAATACAGTTGGTTACCAAATATACTCTCCCATTGAAAAGCTGCCTTTTCTCTTTCTTGACATCCTCTTTTGAGGTACAAACTTTTTTTATTTTGAGGAGATCCCATTTACATATTTTTTTCTTTTATTGCTCATGACTTGGGTATAAAGTTTATGAAACTTTTCCCCACACAAGATCTTGTAGATGCTTCTCTACATTATCTTCTAGGAGCTTTAAGGACTTGACTCTTATATTTTGATCTTTGATCCATCTTGAGTCATTTTTTTTATATTGTGTGTGGTTGTGGTCCTCTTTCATTGTTTTGGATATGTACATCCAGTTCTCCAAGCACCATTTGTTGAGGAGGTCATTTTCTCCCAGTTGACTGTGTTTGGTGGCCTTCTTAAATGTCAATGACTGGATATGTGAATATCTAATATTAGAACTTTCATTTCAGTTCCATTGGTCAGTATGTCTATCCTTGTGCCAATACCATGCAGTTTGATCACTATAGCTTTGTAGAATGTTTTAAAGTCAGGAAGGGTGATTCCTCCAATTTCATTTTTCTTTTTAAATATGTCTTTGGCTCTATGGTGCCTCTTACCTTTCCAAATAAAGTTCATAGTTAATTGCAGAGATTTGATAACAAACAAGTTGCTTAATATAACCATTTCATGACAAAATCATGCTGCCAATTCATCCTCTTTAGAGATCTACTGAAGTGAGTGGGTGGATATAGGCTCTGAATTGTTATTGTCTAAGTTTTGGCAAGAGAGTCTGACATTAAATTAAAAGAATATTTTAATAGTTTGCACTGTTTTCTTATTCACCAGAAAATATATTTATCTAATTCAATATCCAAGCGTTCTCTACAGTTGTGAGAATTGGAGAAGTCTGCACAAATGTTTTTAAAAAATATATTTTTATTAGATAAGTTGTGAACTTACAAAACAATTATGGACATGTAAGGAATTTTCATACAACACCCCTCCACCAACACACTATATTGTGGCAGAATATTTCTTATGATTATGAGATAATATCATCAGACTATTACCACTAACTATGATGTATAGCATGTATTTGTTTTATTTTTTCATACACCCCTATTATTATTACAGTATATCTTTGGCATTGATGCAAGAAAATTACAGTATTGCTGTTAACTGTAGTCCATAGGTTACATTCCCATGCTTCTCCACATTCTTACCACCTTGCAATTGTGATGTACATTTTTTTCTAGTGCATAAAAGGAAAGGACAATCTTGTATTTGTATTATTAGCCACAATTCTCATCCACCTCTGGGTTCACTATGTTATTCATTCCCTAGATTATTCTCTAGCTTTCTTTCTATTGACATTTACATCCCTATACTACCCTTTTCAGCCACAATCCCATTTATGAACTAGCTGCACTAGTTCTACTACTATATTGTGTTACCATCAAATTTATCCATTTCCACACTTTTACAGTCAAGTTAATTAAAGCTTCCACATATATTAAGCATCAGTACCCTTTCTCAGCTCACTCTTTCAAAATTTTAATTTACAGATTAGTATAAACATAACACTTGGAATGTAAATTATGCATTTTATTTAATTTCTCTTATCATTTTGAGTTAATGATATTAATGATATTTAATTACTCATTAGATATTTGAGTCAAATTGGTATTCAAGATTCAATAGTGTAAATTTCACAATACTGATTCAACAAAGAAGTTGATAGAGGAAAATATATTTTCTTAGAAGTCAGAAATCTAATTCTAGATTGTCATATATCTTCTATTGGGAAAACATATATGAAGTTAGATGGACTGTGAGAAAGTGAGTCAACTGTATAGAGGGAACAGTCCATATGACTAACTCATTTTTTAATACAAACTGTAAGTTTGAGAGCCCCAAAGACCTCTGTCAAGATTTCATGACTTGCTAGAAAGACTCCAAGAACTCACTGAATGCTGTTATATTCACAGTTATAGTCTATTAACTGGGATAGGATACAGGTTAAAGTCAGTCGAGGGAAGAGACACATAGGACAAAGTTCAGGAAAAGTACCAAATATGGAGCTTCCTGTCATCCTCTCCCCAAGGAGTCAAGAGGGTGTTATTTCCAATGCATTAACATGCAACAACACATGTAAATATTGCAAACAAATGGAAGCTTATGTGAGCCTTCTGGTCCCTAGTTTATGGGCTTCCATCATGTAAGCATAACTGATCTCAATCTATATTCACCAGCCCACTCAGAGGCTGACTAATACTATATAATCCAATGCCACTAACCTAAATCATATTTTTATCACCTCTCTGACCCAAAGTCCACAGGTCAACAAGGACACTTCTATCTGCCATGACTTTCCAAGGGCTTAGAGATTACCTCCCAGAAGACAAGGGCAAAAGTCAGACTTTACTTTAAATAAGGCTTAATTGTTTACTAACAGATGGTATGATATATAAAATCCTTTTCTGCTTAATTTCTTTTTTCATTGACATACACTGGATAATGTTAAACAATGTGAACCTTACAACACATATGTAAAAAATTAAAGGGTAACTATATATCAGTTCAATCATAAATAACATATTCTTCTTATGTTTTAGTGATGTGCAAAAATTTTAACAGGGCATATTTGAAAATTGTTGCTAATGCATTTTAGATGTACCCCGAATTAGGCCTGGATGTGCTAATATAATTTAGAGGTACCCCAAATTAGGAATGGATGTGATAATATAATTTAGATCATATTTTGTTTATATTCACTAACATTTTAAAAAAGAAACACATTGATAGGAGATAATAGTCAAGAGAAAAGATTTCCCAGAAGAAGGTAAAAGGAAATAGGGTAGCAAAAGTATTTTCAAATTAAACAGAAAGGAATTTAGAATAGATTCAGAAAGAAAAGAACTAATATAATAACTATTTTGTTGTGAGGAATTTTCATTACTTCCTGAGACTCAGAATCTTACTTTATAATTTGTTCTGCAATATTGAAAAATACAAATGTTCATTTTGAATCCAGGCATTCATCAATGTATTAAATTTATAATTGGAGCCCATGATGAAGAGTTTATGATTAAGTTAATATCTCTTCCAAACATAATTTCACACAAATAGCAATACATAGAAACACATGCATCAAGTCACAAACAGAGCATACAAGCCTGCCTTCTTTTTAAATTGAAGAGCAACAACATAGTGAGCCTATAATTTATTAATTTATTTAACCAGTTAAGTCATCTCAAAGACTCAAACTGTGTTTAAAGTTCAAGCCTAATGTTTAAACCTCTAAAAATTTTGTCTTCAAACAAGTGAGAAGATAATGATTTCATTACATTTGGGAAGACTACACTGCCATTACATGATAGGAAATTTTCCCACAATTAATCCTTAGGGAAATTAATTTTCCTCTACATTGTCTCCCTCTAATTGCATTTCCATGGATAGTTACATTCTTGCTTATAGTAATAGATTTGTTTGCAGAATTGTTTAAATTATTATATCCATATATTGTCAACAAATAGCTCCAAATTTGAGAATTGCAAGTAAACAGTTGCAAAACTAAAAGTTAGAATATATTAACCTGATATTATCCTGATTATGTTACAAATTTTAATCAGAATCAAGTTAGTTTCCAAAAGATTTTTAGCAGAGACTACACTAAACCAATTTCATAATTATGAATTCATCTTTGTTAACTCCATTACTTCTCTGGGAGAAACCTCTCAAATTGGAAGTTATGTTGGAAGTTATGAAAGTATTACATTAGTGACTATATATATATATATATATATATATATATATATATATATATATGATTTGAGAAGAATTCCATACAGTTTTTTAATAATTACAGACCAATCATACATAAAATACAGGATTCCCATATACCATCCTACTACCAACATTATGCATTTGTGTGAAATATTTGTTAGAATTGATGATAGTTCTATTTAGCAATTATACTATTTTTTAACAGTAGTTGCCTTTGTTACAATTGATGAAACCTTATTAAAATGGTACTATTAACCATGATCCATACTTTGATAAAGTTTATGGATTCCAAAATAGATATTGGATTATGTTTGTAAATTGGTCTGTTCCTCTGGGCATATTGGATTGTATTGAATTCAGAGGTTTCACTTTTACTTGATTAAATTATGATTAAGGCTTTGATTGGGCCATGTCAGTAGGATGTTGAGTCCCCACCCCCTTCATGAATGGGGACTCATAGAGAAAATGACATGGCAGAGGAGAGAGTTTGGAGTTTTAGATTTTGGAGTCCCAGGACTTAAGCACACAGGAGAAAGACACAGAGGAATAGAGATGGCTCCCTAGACATTGCAGAGGCCCAGGGAAGCGAGAGAGCTTGACAGTTTACAGCTGACCTTGTGGATAGAACAGTTCAGCTGAGCCTGGAGAGGAATAAGCCCTGGGAAAGAGATGAGACTTATCCTAGCCTACAACTGATATTGGAAGAAGCTGGGACCCATGGAGCCTTAAGAGGAAGAGGGTTGCTGAAACCTTGCAGACATCAGCAGTCATCTTGCTCCAACATGTGGCAACAGACTTTGTTGAGGGAAGTAACTTACACTTTGTGACCTGGTAACTGTAAGCTTCTTCCCCAAGTAAATACCCTTTATAAAAGCCAACAGATTTCTAGTATATTGCATCAGCACCGCTTATGCTGTCTAATATTATACATATATTATTTGGGAAGAATTCCATACAATTTTTAATAAAGAAGTTCTGGGGTTACAGACAAATCATACATAAAATACAGGATTCCCACACACCACCCCACCACCAACACTATGCATTGGTGTGGAACATTTGTTAGGATTGATGATAATACTCTTTAGTAATTATAATATTTTTTAACAGTAGTTACCTTTGTTACAACTGATGAATCCTTACTAAAATAGCACTATTAACCATGATCCATAGTTCATATTAGACGATTTTCCATATTCCACCTATTATTAACATATTGTATTAACATATTTGTTATAATTCATGAAAGAACAGTCTTACACTTGTACCATTAACTATAATCCATCATCTACAAAAGGGTTCACTGTGTTACAAAGTCTTATGTTTTATCTTTTAATTATTATTCTAGTAACATATATGACCTAAAGTTTTCCCTTTTAACAATACTCACCTGTATAATTCGGTGCTGTTAATTACACTCAAGAAAATGGGCTACCATCACCACCATTCATTTCCACACCGTTATGATAAACCTAAATAGAAATTTTGTACAGATTAAGCATCAAGTCCCCATTCTTTAACCACAATCTATCCCCTTTAACCTATATACTGCATTCTAACTCTATGAATTTGCTTATTATAACTCATTCATAACAAGAGAGATAATGGAATATTTGTCCTTTCCTTTCCGGCTTATTTCAGTCAGCATAATGTCCTCAAGCTTCATCCAAGTTGTAGCATGCATCACGACTTCATTTCTATGGCTGAATAATATTCCTTTGTATATACATATACCATGTATTTTATGAATTCATCTGTTGATGGACAATGAGTTCGCTTCCATTTTTGGCAATTGTACAATTGTGAATAATGCTTCTATCAACATCATTGTACAAATATCTGTTTGAGTTCCTAATTTAAATTCTTCTGATTATATTCTTAGAAGTGGGATAATCAGGTAATATGGTAATTATTTATCATCCTGAGGAATTATCAAATTTTGTTCCACAGCATCCACACCATTTTCACATTGCCACCAGCAATGAATGAATGTTCTCATTTCTCCACATCTTCTCCAACACTTGTAGTTTTCCTTTATATTTTAGTAGTAGCCATTCTAGTAGAAGTGAAATGATATATCATTGGGGCTTTTAATTTCATTTCTCGTATAGCTTGTGATGGTAAGCATTTTTTTCATATGTCTTTTCACCATATATATATATATATATATATATATATATATATATATATATATATCCTCTTTGGAAAATTGCCCTTTTTTTTTTGTCATTTTATTTTTGAGTTATAATATTTCTTTATATATTCTGGATATTAAAACCTTAATGGATAAATGGTTTCCAAATATTCTCTCCAATTGAGTTGCTTTTTCAATTTCATGACAATGTGTTTTGGTGCACAAAAGTTTTTAATTTTCAAGAGGTCCCTTTTATCTATTTTTTTTTCTTTTGTTGCTTGAGCTTTGGCTTTAAAGTCCAAGAAACCATTGCCCAATGCAAGATCCCAAAGATGTTCTGATATATTTTCTTCTAGGAGTTTTATAGTCCTGGTTTTTAAATTTAGTTATTTATATATTACTTTTTTATATGGTATGAGGTAGGGGTCCTCTTTCATTCTTTTCACATGGATAGCCAATTCTCTTAGGTCTATATATTGAAGAATTTAAATTTTTTTCCCAATTGAATGGACTTGACAGTCTTTCTAAAAATCAATTATCATACCACTACCTTCTTGCCTCCATGGCTAAGGATGTAAAGGATTTATACACAGAGAACTATAGCACATTGCAAAAGGATATCCTATGCTCATGGATAATCTGTATGCTTATGGTTTCATCGCCATAATGTATTTGTTTCTTTTTATATTTTCAATATCTTCCTTATGCTCACACATTGCTTTCTTAATATCATTATTCTCTCTTTTTTGTTATTAGAGAAGTTGTGAGTTTATAGATCCAATATACATAAAATACAGGTTTCCCATACACCACCCCACCACCAACACCGTGCATTGGTATCAAACATTTTTTATAATTGTTGATAACACCTTTTAGTAATTGTAAATTTTTAAACAGTAGTTACATTTGTTGCCAATGATGAAAAATTATTAACTATCATATATACTTTACTTAGCTGTATTTTTCCATATACCATCCTAGTTTTCCATATACCACTCTATATGCTGGGAGGACTCTAATACATTTATATGCTGATTTTGGCTTAGAGAGTGGTCCCATCTGAGCAACAAGGAGGCTTTCAGGAGGTAATTATTAAGCAATATATAATACTAGACTAAGTTTCAATTTCACAAGAACAAGTTTCATAAGTACAAATCAATATTAAGGGCCTTGTGTATTGGTCTGTCCTCCTTCCCTAGGCACTGCCCATGTACTCTAGGGATTCTTGCTCTCTATTACAGAATATAGCATGATTTTCCATTTTGGGAATTCAATATTCTTTTGGTTCCTGTATCATTGTATATATTTTAATATACAAACTTAACTGAAATTTGGTTATAAAAATAGTGAATTCAATTATGGCTGTCAAAGTTGTCTCAATACATTTCACACCATTAGAAAATATCATTTTCATTTGGATAATATAAAGGCAAGTGGTGTCAAATGTGTGTGTGTATTAGGCAAATATTGCATGATATCACTGATATGAAATATTTAGAATAAACAAATTCTTAGAGTCATAAACTACAATATAAATTATCAGGTTTGGGGTAAGGGTAGGAAATGGGGAGTTAATCCTTACATTGTGTAGAATTTCTGTTTGGGATGATGGAAAAGTTTTGGTAATGGAAACACAATATTGTGAATATAATTAACAACAATGAATTATATATTTGAATGTGTTTAAAAGAAGAAATTTTAGGTTGTATAGATGTTGCTACAATAAAAATTAAAAAAAAAAATAGGCTTATAGAATTCAAACAGTGAACCCTAATATAAACTATGGACTACAGTTAATAGAACTATAAAAAAGTTCTTAAATCAATTGGAACAAATGTACCACACTAATGCAATGTGTTAATGTTATAATAATAGGGTGGTATATGGGAACTCTGTATAATTTCTGTACAACCTATAACCTCCCTAATAATTTTTTTTTAATGTAATAGACAGACATATACAGAAAATCAGTGTAGGTGACTAATAAAAATGTGTGTGTACATGTCTCTACATGTATATGAAGTATAACTCTGATAGGGGATAGAATGAGCATGGCCTGCTGCCTTTCCTCATGTCCCCAAACAAAGCCTCTACTGAGTATTAGATTTGTTACCCTTGTTCCTGGCATACGTTGATAAATGTGGGATGCCTGTAGAAATCTCTCTTTGCTGGCTGCAAATCAAGACCTGATGGTCATACGGGAGCTATGTTCACTATTGAAGTTATCCTTGTTCTATCCCTTCTCTTTGGGAGCATTGGTCCATCCAGTGTCTGTGCAAAATGTCTCTTTCTTGGCACTCCGGATCCTTGTATTGACAGCTCATTGCTATCCTCCATGTGGTAGGAATCCACTCCAGGAGGTGGTAGCAGGTGTCTTTCTCTCCTGACAAATACTACTGTTTTCTGAAAGGAAATTCATATTGGTAAAGTGAAGAACATCAGTGTATTTTTTTTCACATATTTACATCTTGGGAGTGTTAGTAGAGCATAGGTCTGCATTTTGAAATAAGGTATTTAAGGATTTTTCGATCAAAAGTATAGCCCACAATCTTAATTGTTTTTGAATTGCTACAGAGGAAGTAGTGGGCATGTTTTCTATGACTTATGTCATCGTGGACTACTAAGTAGTCATTCCTTTGTCACAGATATATGTAATACTTGAAAGGTAAGTTAGTTTATTATCAAGCAGGGACCTCTAAAATTAAGGTTATTGGATAGAACATAGTGATTATTTCTGGAACTGTGCCCATGTGACCCATAGTAATATCTCCTAGAGACAATGGCCTTTAGAGAACTTGGAGAATTTATTAAGCAATAAGTTTAAGTCTGGGCCTCTATTAACAATTGTTTAATTAATTTGACTGGACTCTTAGATGAACTGATTTAATCATTTATAATTTAAAGTAAATAATTACATGAGAGTGTGTTTTAATCCATTGCTTTTCAGCACAGGATTTTGAGAATTTAAGGTGCTATATTTTAAATATAGGAAATATGGGTAAAGTAATTATAATAGTCAGCAAAGTACTCATGAATCTTATACTCTCAGTCACAAATAAATCTCATAAATACATATAAAATCATAATTATAATACCTTGAGATAATAAGTTCTACAAAAAATAAGGCAAAATAAAATATAGAGTAACCAAAAATACCAATATTGATAAAATAGTCAAGGACTGTCTCTCTAAGATAGAAATATTTGAATGGAAAGTTAAAGAAAATGAGAAAGCAGGTATTTAAGGGAGAATTTTTTTCAAGCAGAAAGGCAGCACATGTAATAAAGCTTAAGTAAGAAATGAGTTTATTATTCCAGGAATAAATGAAGGCAAGGTGGAAAGAAGGAAAGAAGAAAGAGGCCAGGCTGTGGAGGCTACAGAGCAGATGAAACATATATGCTCTTAAAGGCTCTATTGACTTCAGATTTTGTTTTGTTTCAGGAGAAATCATTTAAGGGACTTTAGGAAGAGAAAGAATTACCACTTACAAAATGATGCTGCCTTTTAATTAAAAGGAGATTGTGAAAAGCGATGGCAAATCAAGACAGGAATTTGATGTACCAGTTCGATGCATATTTCATATAATCTTAAAGTCAATGTGCTAAAGCAGAAAACATTGGCTGAGAGTATTGATGAAGGTGAGGAGATGTCAGAAGGCACTGAAAAATAAAGCAGGAAATAGGAAGGATAAGAAGGACTAGTTAAAAGACTCAGGAAAGTTGCAGTCAATGTACTAGAAAAATACTGATGCTAGGGAAATATTCTTCCAATAATAGTTATTTAGATGATGGAAGCAAATGTTCCATTTCAAACAAAGAGAGAAACTGGACAAAATACAAAATCAAAATGCTCTTGAAGACCTTAGAGCAAAAAAATGATATTGGAAACGAATGGGATAAAGATTTGGGTTAAGAAGGATACTGAGGAAAATATATCAGGAAATGGAAGCTCTCCCACAAGCATCTGTCTATTGTGAAAGTGGGAATAGAGGTGCAGAGAATCTAGTTAAGCATTTGAGAAGACACGGAGCTTGTGGAGGAAACACTGGCTTTTAAATTTTTAACCTTAAGATTGAGCCCAAAATGACTTTACCCTAAGAATAAGCCAAAACCAAAAGTATGCCTGTGCTTCAGGGACTGAGTCATATGTTTGAAAATTCTCAATCCAATTAAGCTACATGAAACAGATAATGTTCTTCACTGGCTTAAAGGAGCACAAGAGCATCATCCAAACAAGAAGAAAACAGTATTCTAGTTATCAGTTTGTCTCTTAAATATTATATGGTCAGCATCCTACACATGTACATACAAAACCAACCATACAGGAAATGATACCATGTGATAAAAATAAAGAAAAAAGAGATCTATTGGGGATCAAAGATAGTGAAATTTTCAGAGACAGATGTAAAACAACCACGTTTAAAATCTTCATGGAAATAAAAGTAATGATTGAGAATGTTGGCACAGAACAGAAAATTCTAGAAAATCAACAAATGAATTTTATGCAGTGGGAAAATAAAAAAACTGAAACTTAGCACTAACTTGTTGCTTATAACAGCATTTAATAGCAGAGGAGAGATATAAATCCAAAGAATATATGAGGAATTAAACAGAGTAATCTATAGAAAATACAGAAAAGGTCATAAGTATAAAAGGGAAACAGTAAAACACTGCGGAAAGAGAGGAATGAGAGAATGTGACATAACCAATAATTAAGGAGATAATGGCTCATAATTTTCCAGCATTTTCTATTTCTTTTACAATTTTCATATATAATGCCCCCAAAATAATAATATGCAGTAAATGAAAAGACAGGATGGGACAAAAAAAAAAAGCTGTGAGATAGAGAAAATGGAGTTATTCACTTAAGAAAAGGTCTTTCATTTCCCATTGCTCTGTATTTTCACATTTATCGTGGATTAGGTGTCCATATAGGTTTTGGTCTTCATCTGCACTCTCAATTTCTTATACTGTTGACAAGAAAACACTGGCTTAATTACACACAGAATTGCTATGGAAGGAATGGCTTTTTTCCTTTTATTTCTTCAAGAATTCCCTTGATATTCTTCCCCCTTGGAATTTCCATATGTATTTTAGAATCAATGTCATTGACTGAATATTGTGAATTCCAATTCAGAAACCATATATAATTTGGTATAGATCTGGATTGAGTAGGTTTTTGACAAATCAGACTCAAATGGACATAGCTGCTCATGTGTACCTGTTATATTTGAAGATATAATTCAATACTTCAGAAGTCTGTATAAATGCACACATTTTACCTTATCACCCTGTGAAGTAGAACTTCACCTGAATGTTTACACACTATGGGAAAGTAGTTCCTGTTAACTAGCAAAGGAAACCTCCTCCTCCACTTGCAGTTTGGGAAAACCACTATGTTAGGCATCAGTTTACACAATGAAATGAAGCAACATTGAATTATTATTTGTTGACCTCTCACTATTACATGCTATCTTGTAGAGGGAGCTCTAGTGTATCATTTGTCAACTTGTCAGGTGGATAAAATGTATGAATTTTGCCTCCAAAGTCTATCATCTTTTCTTCTCAGCGTGCAATATGCATACACCCTTATCCCTACCCCCAGGCTTATCCATATCCCCATCACTAACACCATTTTCTGTAAGTTGAAATTTTTCTTCTATTTCCATAAAGAATAAAATGAAATATAAGAAGTCTTTATGAATTTTTTTATATTTGTGTTAAATTGTTGTAGTTTAATAGTATATTATCAAGCATACAAATGCAACGGAAACCTAAAATTCAATGCTAAGGGGTATGGAGTCTTTCTTTTGTAGAAATGAAATTGTTCTAAAATTTTTTAGATGATGAATGTACAACATTGTGATGATAGTAAAAACCACTGATTATACACTTTGGATAGAATAGCCAGAAACAGCAGCTATGCACAGTGGAGGAAGCATAGAGAAGGGAAGAATTTTCTTGTTTGTCTGTTTTTTATTATTATTATTGGAATAATGAAAATGCTTTAATAATGATTGAAATGATGAACCCACAACTATATGATTTAGAGCAAATACCAGTGATTGTAAACTTTGGATGAATTGTATGCTTTATAAATATGTATCAATAAACTTTTGATTTGTTTTAAAAAATTCAACCCTATAACTGTAGGATGATAGCATATTAGACTGATGTACTCCTGAAACTTTAAAAGTACTTTAGCCACCATCAATGTATTCCATGTGATGAAAAAGGAGTAAAAACCTAAATATACCTTTTACAATCTGAATTCTAAACAAGATTATGGCATCTTAGTAGGTAATTCTCTTCTGTCTTCCTTATTTCCCTAAGTGCTCTTAGAGCACTTCAGTTTCTACCATATTAAGGTATAACCAATTTTCATTTTTATAGGTTCCAAATTCTTGTTGTTTTTGTTGTTTATTTGTTCTTCATATCAGAGTTCTTTGTTAATTTAAAAAAAGGGACTAAGCTGTTGGTGTTATATAGTAATTCTCCTGGTTCAAGAGTTAATCACCATTGCCTCCATTGTATGGCACTAATCCAATTTCCCTTTCGCAATCAGCATCAATCCCCCATATCAGTAAACTTTCTTGTTTCTCTAAGTGAATAAATAAGAATAATATTGACAATGACCATCCCACATGTATCTCTTCCTCTCTTGGAAACTGATTCTTCTCAAAAGCACTCAGGTACTTGTCATGACATGAAAATACTGGCTACATATTATGGGTCATAGGAAATGTACATGGTTAAAAGAATAATCAAATTGTGTCTTTGGGATATTTCAAACTTGGACAGATGCAATCACTTTTCATTGATGGATGTGAATATAAAATTTAGATGATAATATAAATGTTATCAACATGTGAGCAAGTTGCGTCTAGTGGGTATCTAAAGAACTTATGCAAAGAGAGAAGAGAGATACAAGATGACAAAAAAATGCCAGGTACCAGTTGTTTCATGCTTCTATTCTTACTCAGTAATAAGGCTTGGGCCTTTTATATGAAAGTCAACACCTTCCTTGACATTTAAATCTTATTTTGTGGTAATGATAAAAGCAAAAAAAATAATTAATTGTAAAGTACAATAAAATTTCATAATAACAATGGTATAAGGGTTGATGCGGGCTAACTGGTTTGTGATTTCTTACATCTATAAAGTGGAAAAATTAATAGTACAAATAAATGTCAAGTTCATTGGGGAAGAAACTCTTTCTTTGCAAATGGAAAAAAATGAGGACTTCATGAAGAAGATGCATGAACTGACATAAAAGGGAAATGTAATGTTAAAGGCAAAATTCATGGAAAAATGTGAGAAGTAATTATAGTTAAAATGAACAATAAAAAAGTCAGTAACCTCAATAATAGCCAATATTAGGTTACTGTTGATGTTTATGTACCACAGAATTTATTCTTTGTTTATATTCTATCATGTGAGTTTTGTATATGCATGTCTTTCTTACCTGACCCAGAGGCGAAGTGTTTCTTTTTTCCAAATCCATACATGTAAATGCAACCAAGTACTACACTCATATAATACTCTACTAGTACTTTGACCATTTTTAACCAGGAGCACTAGCACCAACACATATATTAACTACTACATCTACTACCACAAGTGTCCTATTACCACCAGGACATTATAATTTTTAGGTGTATTTAGCCATCTTAACACATCATATATACAGTAATCCATTCAAACTATTATTTATGTTTGGAAATAATAGAAATACATAATATAGTAACCTCCAATTTATAATATCAAGTTGTAGACTCATTCTTAGTAAGGCAGAGATTTCTTATGGTGAGAATGATTCTCAAACATTCCATTACTTAGACCTCATCCTCTTAATGAATTCCTGGCACTTGGACAAGGTGTCCTTCAGTGCATCTTTCATGGATTCATTCCGGAGACTGAAGATGAAAGGATTCAGGAGAGGTGTGATGACACTGGAGAGGATAAAGAGGATCTTGTTGAGATGGAGGCTGCTCTTCTGTGAGGGACGGACATAAACAAAGATGGAGATCCCATAACCTATGGAGACCACAGTGAAGTGAGAGGCACAAGTGGCAAAGGCTTTACGTTGTCCTTGTCCTGAGGGTATCTTCAGAATGGTGGAGATGATATAAACATAGGAGACTACTGTGAGTGAGAGGGAACTGATGAGCAGGACAAGGGAACTGAGGAAATCCATTAGCTCAATGGCATGTATGTCAGCACAGGCCAAATGGAGGAGGGGAGCACTGTCACAGAAAAAGTGATCAATTTCATTGGGACCACAATATGGCAGTGCTGCTTTAAGGATGGTGGATGGGAAGATGAGGAAAAAACCACCAACCCAGGAGAGGATGACAAGACGGACACAGAGTGAGCTAGTCATAATTATAGGGTACTGAAGGGGACTGCAAATGGCCACATAGCGGTCATAGGACATGACAGCAAAAAGGATAAACTCAGTGCATCCGGAGAGGAAGTAGAAATAGGACTGGATGAAACATTCACTAAAAGAGATTCTATTCTTTTCTGAAAGGAATCCTGCCAGCATCTTGGGAACTGCACAGGTTGTGGTTAATATTTCACTGAAAGAGAGGTTGCTGAGGAAGAAATACATGGGTGAGTGGAGCCTGTAATCCACAAAGATAAGTGTAATGATGAGGGTGTTTCCAAGGACAGTCACCAAATAAGCCAATAAAAAAATCAAGAATAAGATGCCCCTTAGTGCTCCGGTGGTAGGTATCCCAATAAGAATAGTCTCTTTCACTATGGTCCAATTCCCTCTCTCCATGCTGGATAGGAAATCTCTTAAGACAACCAAGAAAGGGAAAGAAGCATTATTCATCATTCATTACAACATAATTTTCTAAGATAAAGGAAATTGGGAAATTTTATTCCTTCTATTTCTAACAAGTTACATGATTGAAAAATGTAATATTGTCATGTTTAATTTTTCTTATAAATTCCAGATAAGAATATATGAAAATCAATGTTCTCAATAATGATATGTAAAAATCAATTTACCTAACAGACATTTTAACCCCCACATCCTTATTTTTATCCCAAATGCAAAAAGGTAGTACATACAATATACTTATTTTCATACACACACACACAGACATATAGATATACATACATATATATGTAAGATTTTGGTTGCGATGGAATTAAAACAATGAATATATTTTTATTAATTATTATTTAATTTTGCAATTGATAATACATTCAAATGAACTGATCTGCATTAAATAGTTCAGATATTACCCAGTTAACTCAAGGCTTCAATTAAATCTACAAAGCACAGATTAATTGTGTGTTGCAGCTATACCTCCACGGTTTATTATTTTATTTTTTTTAAGATTTTATTTATTTATTCATTTATCCCCCCCTTGCTGCTTGTGCTCGCTGGGTCAGCTAACCACGCCGTGCGAGTGGGCTTGCCTTCACCAGGAGGCCCGGGAACTGAACCCTGGGCCTCCCATATGGTAAACGGGAGCCCTACTGATTGAGCCACAGCCACTTCCCATCCATGGTTTACTATTTAGAGTGAACACTACACTGCAAAAAATTCTGGTTGCTGGAATGTAGAAATAAAATTAATTCACTTTTCATCTTTTAGATATTATAATTGATCCCTGATACAGAATTTAAGCTTCACTAATATTTTATTTAATTTTTATTGTAGTCAATGGAGATTAATCTATTATGGTAGAACTTTTAAATGACATTGATAAATAGCTAAAGAGAATGGATATGAAGTGTATTAAACTTTAAATAATTAGAGATTTGGGGAACAAATTCTAGAACAACCTACTAGCATTTTATTGATGCTTATGAATGCCTCTATGACTGTGTATAGGTGCATCAGGCATTAATTTCTAGCCTTAGCCAGAAATTTCCCTGACAACACTTCTCTACATATAAGTTAATGCAAGAATTGTTCTCACTTTATGTAAGTAAAATAAATTGGTAGAGTACACAGAGAAAACTCCAAATTTGAATGTGACATTAATAGATTTGTCATTTTAAATGAAAATTTTAACAACAGAATGTGATTTTTAAGAGGACAAGAAAACATCAAAACTGAGCCTCAAACCCAAGGCAATAGAGGAAAATCAATAGGAAAGTTTCTGAAAAATAAAGGAAACAATAGTAGGAACAAATAATTTCCAGAGTAATGAATCACACAATTAAAAGCCAATATATCAATAATATTTGAACAAACAACAGCTAACTATAACTTTCAGAATGAAATAAAAACAAAATTTTACTGTATGCAATTTGCATGAAACATATGTAAATTTAATGTATCAAAATTTTAAAAAAAACTTTGTTATATACATCAGTGGATTTAAAAAATATATAAGAAAAACCAAAAAAAAGATAAAAAATATATATAATAAGAAAAGTGGATGTTGCAATATGAATAAAAGACACATTAGAAATTGAGGCAATAAAGAAAGCAAAGAGGTTAAATGTATATTGTATAATAATTTTCATAAGTCAAAGAGGTTAAGCATATATTATTGAATAAGAAATTTCCAGTGAACATACAAATACTTTAATTTAGATTATATGATGCTTGTCGAGGAAAATAATAAAATACAGGGAGTAATAGATAATAACAAAATAATATAATTTGATGTACTCCATTTTTATTGATCAACAGAGCATAAAGTGAACAGTATTAAGGACAAAATTAGTATTATAAATGAACTGAAGCATTTCTAGTTAAATTATGGAAATATATGGAATGCTAAAGGTGAACATAAACAGAGAAAGATTCTATTCCTGGATTTGAAATCAATATCTCATAATTCAAATTTATGCAAAATATATTTGTATATAAAACAGAATTACAATCAAGTGTCAATATGATTTTTATTTTTGAAATAGGTCAAAATAAATAAAATGAAGTACTATAGAATAATACTTCTTTAAAATCTATTAACTTTGATAACATACTATTAAACTACAGCAACTTAGGGACAAATTTCCAAAAAATTATAAGGACATTTTTAATATTTTGTTTTGTTTTTATGGAAATTGAAAGAAGCAAAATTTCAACTTACAGAACATGAGGTTCCAGAGGAGCATACACTGCCTAAAGAAGCTGGATTAGGAAACTGTGACCATGGAGGTAACGTAAGAATATGTAAAATGGAAAGACGAGATCAGGCTCTCAAATATTGCTATGCTCTCAAAAGTGTTACAAGTATAATACTGCATGCTATTATTAAGAAGTTTAGCAAGGGGGATGAAGAGAGAGAGATGAGACAGAGATAGAGCTAGAGGGGAGAGAGAGGGAGGGAAGGAGGGGAGGAGAGAGAGAGAGAAAGAGGGAGAGGCTGATTGATTATTCAGGGAAGAAACAGAATAAAAACTGTAGGCATAATGTCTTTGAATGATGGTTAAAGAAAGATGTGATAAGGAATAATGATTACTATAGAAACCAAACAATGTGTTGATGTTATAAAGCAAAATTTTCTGAGAGTCTGTGTTATTAAATAGTTAATATAATTTCCTTAACTTATTTAAGCTAAATATTTACATAAATCTGTTAGATTGGACAAGGCTATCCCTAGTATCTATTCTTCAGGCAATTCTCAGACATTTAATATGGGTCAAGGCCATCTTTTGTTCAGGCCTAACATTTAGGTATAATTTAGTAAATATTCCCGTAGGTTTCTAGTCTCATTTTCTAGGACATTCAACTTTTTCCTTAACAATCCCAAACCTTTCTTGACAACATGTTTCCCATGCCCAGTGTAAGGTCCTTCGCTGAGGAAAAAGGAAGAGAATGTCCTGAACTTGATCCATTTTTCTTTCCTTTAGAATCAGGCTTCAGACCTGAGAAGATGGGTTTTGCACAGGAACTGTGGAGCCCAGATTCCTTTTTAGGTTGGACTACTGTCAAATTACCACAGGAAATTTCCACAGCACAAACCAAGAAGAAAGTCTCACTGAGACTTACAAGACTTTAAAATCAGGCCAGAATCCCTCAGGGGCAACTTTACTGGGGGAATAAATGCAAACTTGTTTCTTCTCACTCTTGAAATTTTCTTTGTAAACTCATTAATGACACTATTCCATAGAGATACAAATACATGTAAAAAACTTTATTTCCCAGGAGACTTTTTAAAAACACTTGGTCAAGTAACTTCAAATAATGTTTACAACCTTTTTCTGAACTGTCTATACAGCACAGAAAAAATTCATGAACATTCAAATATGTATGTATGTATGTGTATGTGTAATCTATAATCATGCAGGACCTTAGAGCTTCAGCTAGTTGTCCTTCAGTGTTGGAGAGACTTGAACTGTTACTGCTCATTATCAGGGGGTGACTTTAATGAATGTAAAGAAGTATTTTATATAAAGAAATACATGAATATGAAGTCAAGAAATGTAAAAGAAGTAGGTATGAAAATAGCAGAACTATATAAAATAAAACTCTGAGAACAAATTATTCATAATATCAAATTTTTAATTGTTTTAATTTTATAGTAATTACCATTAAATTTTATTTGTACATACATGTACACACATTTTATTTAGTAGTGATAATTGTGTACATTTGTATTCCCTGCTTTAAACTTTGATATTATGTCACATTTTCCATATGACTAACCATTTTATTGTAATTTACTCATTCATCTACTGATAACCACTAAGGATGATGACAGAGATATTCTTCATCTGCAAGATCTATGTGTTATTAGGCAAATCACTACATACACATATACATTTACCCTATTTCACCCCATTATTAGTATTTGTACTCTTACAGGATTTAAATTACTGAGTCCCGGTAATGAATCCCTAGAAATTTTCCAGAGTTTTCAGATGAGCCATAGGAGATTTCTTTTTAATTCAGACTCATATTTTTAACTGATCACTTGTGGTTCACTGAGATTCATTCTCAATTTTGTATAGAAAACTCAATAGCCAGCAATTACCTGGCATAGGTATGTAAAATATACGTGCACACAGGCATAGACACATGTTGTCACATTTCAATAATAATACAGCTAAAATATTGAAGTGATGCTGCAGATGGAACAATTAAGTTTAGTGGCTGTGGCTGAGCTGCCCAAGATCACTCTCTGGTTTTTACGTATTGCTAGAAGAACTCATGGAACTCAGAAAAATTGTTATACTCCAACTTATAGTTTATTACAGTGAAAGGATAAGGCTCAAGATTAGTAATGGCAAAAGGTACATGAATGAAGTCCAGAAGAAAGAAGGTGCAAGTTGTGAGTTTCTCTCCCAGTGCATTGCATAGATGAATTTAATTCATCCAGCAACAAGGTTAAATATCAACATATCAAAGTGGGGCCAATCAGAGAAGCTCAAATGAAACTTGGTGTCCAATAATTTTACTGGGGATTAGTCAGATTGCCAGGCAGCATCGATGTGACTTACCTCAGATATTCATACTCCAATTCCTACAATCCCGAGGTCAAACTGATGTGGTGTGATCCAAAGCCCCAGGAATACTGAAACAAGTATTCACAACAATCACTTTGCTATTATAAATTATATGGACTGGCCAAAGGTCTCAGGTATACAGATCACTATTATTTTTCAGGATATGCCAAGGGCTCAGAGGTATATCCTATTAGTCTGTCAACAGCCAGTTCTGAGGATCTTTGGAATGTGCAGAGCTTTGGTAAACTAAGCCTCTTGAGTTAGCCCATTACTGCACAGTCCAGCCCTGTGGCTCTTGGCCTAGGTTCTCTTACAGCAAAATGATCATATTTTTTCTCAGCATTTGCATTTAGTATGCCATATATATATATATAACAGATACAGAAATAGTATCAGTATGAATAAGCTTAACATTTGGAGGATTCATGGTGGGGTAGGGAAACATTTAAAGAAACAACTAACTCATCATATAAAATCAATACATACATTTTCATACTCTTGTATTAATTTGATTACTCATTTTTAACTTTGACCTACAACTATTTGTTTGTTGTAATTAACCATGGAGAACTATTTAGTACAGAAATAGCTATTTCTTCAGTAAATCCAGTTTTTTGTTAAGCAAGACGATTTTTATCAGCATTAACCTTGAGAAAGTTTTAACTCAATCTTCCAATTCATTTGATCATAAGTATCAGTGTTATCATATGACATTTTTTTGCATAATGCTTTTTTTTTTATTAGATAAGTTGAGTGTTTACAGAAAAATCATGCATAAAATATAGGATGCTTATATACCACACTATTATTAACATATTGAATAGGTTTGGAAAATTTATTACAATTGATGATTGCACATTTTTAGAATTGTACTATTAACTATAGTCCATGGTTGAATATAGCATTCAATGCG
Source organism: Tolypeutes matacus (assembly GCA_026826555.1). Classification (NCBI taxonomy): domain Eukaryota; kingdom Metazoa; phylum Chordata; class Mammalia; order Cingulata; family Chlamyphoridae; genus Tolypeutes; species Tolypeutes matacus. The sequence continues at coordinate 469,990 of JAKSZT010054126.1, forward strand.
TAGTATAATTCCACATATTATTTTTAAAAATTTATTCTGTTATTCCATATAATCTAACATTTCCCATTTTAATCACATTCATATATATATATATATATTTCAGTACTGTTAATAATATTCAAAATGTTGTGCTACCCTAACCCCTATTCATTACTAAAACATTCCATAATTCCAAATATGAATCTTTACATGTTAAACCTTAACTTCCCATTCTGTATTCCCAATTCATATTCTGTTAATCCATATTCTAGATTCTTATTTACATATGGTAGGTGAATATTACAAACATATCAATATAAAACTGTATTTCAGTGTGATAATGGTACAATTCAATTTAATTATGGAAGAAATGACTAATATTTGCAGCAGTGTTTGACATTTCTTACCAACAGAATCAGCCCTTGCCTATATACCAGATATAATTACAGGCAGACATCACAACAATTGTTTTCTTTTAACTTTATTTTGTACACATAATAATTGAAAATATAAGCAATAATTAAAAATAAAAAGAAAATAGAGTTGAATAAAACCATACATTTCTCAATAAACTGTACTAGACATATATAAATGTTTTTTGAATCATTCAATGTTACATAGTATATTTCGTTAACAGTAGCACAATCATACAATATTTGTCCTTTTGCGTCTGGCTTGCTTCACTCAACATAATGTCCTCCAGGTTCATCAATGTTGTCATATGCTTTACAACTTCATTTCTTCTTATAGCTGCACAATATTCCATCGTGTGAATACACCACTTTGTTTATCCACTCAACGGGTGATGGGCAACTGAGTTTTTTCCAATTTTTGGCTATCATGAATAACATTGTGGTGAACATAGGTGTGCAGATGTCTATTCATGTCACTGCTCTCAGTTCTTCTGGGTATATACCAAGCAATGGTATTGCAGGGGCACATGGCAAGTCTATACTTAACTTCATTAGGCACTGCCAAACAGTCCTCCACAGTGGCTGTACCATTCCCACCAACAGTAAATAACTGTTCCTATCTCTCCATATACTCTCCAACACTTGTAGTTCTCTGTCTTTTTAATAGTGGCCATTCTAATAGGTGTGAAATGATATCTCGTTGTAGTTTTGAGTTGCATTTCCCTAATCATTAGTGATGTTAAGCATTTTTTCATGTGTTTTTTTTGTCATTTGTATTTCTTCTTTGGACAAATGTATATTCAAGTCTTTAGACCATTTTTTAATTGGGTCATTTGTCTTTTTATTGTTGAGTTGTAACATCTCTTTATATATCTGGGATATTAAACCCTTATCAGATATGTGATTTCCAAATATACTCTCCCATTGAGACAGCTGCCTTTTCACCCCCCTATTGACAAATTCCTGTTACGTGCAAAAGTGTTTAATTTTGAAGAGTTCCCATTTATCTATTTTTTCTTTTGCTTCAAGTGCTTTGCGTTATAAAGTCCAAGAAACTACCACCTACTACAAGGTCTTGAAGATGTTTCCATACATTTTCTTCAAGTAGTTTTATGGTCCTGGCTATTATATTTAGGTCTTTGAGCCATTTTGAGTTGATTCTTGTATAGGGAGAGAGATAGGGGTCCTCTTTCATTCTTCTGGTTATAGATATCCAGTTCTCCAAGCACCATTTGTTGAAGACACTGTTTTGTACCTTTAACATGGGCTTGTTAGGTTTGTCAAAACCCAGTTGACCATATAGGTAAGGGTTTATTTCTGGATTCTCATTTCTATTCCACTGATCAATGTATCTATCGTTATGCTAGTAGCATGCTGTTTTGATCACTCTAGCTTAGAAATATGTTTCAAGTCAGGCAGTGAAATTCCTCCCATGTGGCTCTTCATTTTTAGAATGCTTTTGGCTATTCAGGTGCACTTTCCTTTTCAAATGAATTTTGTAATTGCTTTTTCTAATTCTGTAAGGTAGGCTGTTGGAATTTTGATTGGTATTGCATTGAATCTGTAAATCAGATTGGGTAGAAATGACATCTTCACAATATTTGGTCTTTCAATCCATGAACACAGAATGTTTTTCCATTTGTTTAGGTCTTCACTGATTTCTTTTAGCATTGTTTTGTAGTTTTCTGCATATAGGTCCTGTATTTTGTTAAATTAATTCCTAAGTATTTGAGTCTTTTTGTTGCTATTGTAAATGGAATTTTTGTCCTGATTTCCTCAGATTGTTCAATACTAGTGTACAAAAACATTACTGAGTTTTGCATGTTGATCTTGTACCTTGCCAATTTGCTGAACCCATTGATTAGCTCACTTAGCTTTGTTGTGGATACTTCAGAATTTTCTAAATACAGGATCATGTCATCTGCAAACAGTGAAAGTTTTACTTCCTCTTTTCCTATTTGATGCCTCTAATTTTTTTTCTTGTCTAGTTGCCCTAGCTAGAACTTCTAGTACAATATTAAATAACAATGGTGGCAGTGGGTATCCTTGTCTTGTTCCTGATCTTAGAGGGAAAGTTCTCAACATTTTCCCATTGTGTACGATGTTGGCTGTGAGTTTTTCATGCATGCCTTTTATCATATTGAGGAATTGTCCTTCTATTCTTATATTTTGAGGTGTTTTTAATAAAAAAAAAAAAAAAGGATGTGAGATTTTGTTGAATGCCTTTTCTGCATTGATTGAGATGATCATGTGATTTTTTTCCTTCAATTTATTAATGCAGTGTTTTATGTTGATTGATTTTCTTATGTTGAAACAGCCTTGCACATTAGGAATAAATCCCATTTGATCCTGATGTGTAACTCTTTTGATATGCTGTTTGATTCGATTTGCAAGTATTTTGTTGAGAATTTTTGCATCTATGATCATTAGAGAAATTGGTCTGGATTCTTCTTTTCTTGTAGTGTCTTTATCTGGCTTTGTTATTAGGATGATATTGGCTTTATAAAATGTGTTGTGTAATTTTCCTTCCTCTTCAATTTTTTGGAAGAGTTTAAACAGGATTAGTGTAACTATTTTTGAAATGCCTGGTAGAATTCACCTGTGAGGCCATCTGGCCCTGGACTTTTTTTGCTGGGAGATTTTTGCTAGTGGATTCAATCTCTTTAAATGAGATTGGTTTGTTAAGCTTTTATATTTCTTGTAGGATCAGTGTAGATTGTTTGTGCATTTCTAGAAATTTGTCCATTTCTTCTAGGTTGTCTACTTTGTTGGCATACAATTTCTCATAATATCCTCTTTTGATCCTTTTTATTTCTATGGGGTCAGTCTTAACTTGCCTCCTTTCATTTCTGATTATATTTATTTGTATCTTCTCTCTTTTTTATTTTGTTAGTCTAGCTAGAGGTTTGCCACTTTTGATCTCAAACAATCAGCTTTTGGCTTTGTTGATTTCCTCTATTTTTTTTTTTTGTTGTTCTCAATTTCATTTATTTCTGCTCTAATCTTTATTATTTCTTTTCTTCTGCTTACTTTGGGATTGATTTGCTGTTCTTTTTCTAGTTTCTCTAATTGTTCACTTAAATCTTTGACTTTAGTTCTTCCTTCTTTTTTTAATATAGGCATTTAGGGCTATAAATTTCCTTCTCAATACTACCTTCACTGTATCCCATAATTTTTGATAAGTTGTGTTCTCTTTTTCATTTGTCTCAACATATTTACTGATTTCGCTTGCAATTTCTTCTTTGACCCTCTGATTATTTAGGCATGTGTTGTTTAGCCTCCACACATTTGTGAATTTACTTTTTTCCTGTCTATTATTGATTTCCAATCTCATCCTATTATGATCTGCAATGGTGCTATGTGTAATTTCAATCTTTCCATATTTTATTGAATTCATTGAGAGCTGTTCTGTGTCCTAACATGTGCTTTATCCTGGAGAAAGATCCATGTGCACTTGGAAAGAATGTATAACCCGCTGAGTTTGGATGCAGTGTTTTATATATGTCTGCTCGGTCTAACTCGTTTATCATATTTTTCAAGTTCTGTTTCCTTGTTGATCTTCTGTCTGGTTGTTGTATGAAATGATATGAGTGCAGTGTTGAAGTCTCAAACGATTATTGTAAGGATGTTTATTTCTTAAGTTTTGACAGAGCTTGTCTCATGTATTTTGGGGCACCCTGGTTAGGTGCATAAATATTTATGACTATTATATCTTCCTGGTGGATTGCCCCTTTTATTAATATATAATGGTCTTCTGTATCTCATAACTTTTTGCATTTAAAGACTGTTTTGTCCAATACTATTAGAGCTACTCCTGCTCTGTTTGGTTACTATTTGTGTGGAGTATCTTTATACATCTTTTCACTTTCAGCTGGTTTGTATCACTGGGTCTAAGATGAGTTTCTTGTAAGCAGTATGTGGACAGCTCATGTTTTTTTTTTGTATCCATTCTGTCACCCTTTATCTTTTTTTTTTTTTTTAATTTATTTTTATTGTGGGTAAAAATCAAAATTCTCACAATACATACAAACATTTGCAAAATGATATATAAATATATATGCATATATGTGTATTTGCTTACAAAAATGTTATATATATATATATATATATATTTTTTTTTTTTTTAAGAGGTGCTAAGATTACTCAAAATATTACCCTTTATCTTTTGATTGGGGAGTTTAATCCATTCACATTCAATGACATTACTGTAAATGCATTATTTACTTTCACCATTTTATTGTTTGATTTTCATATGTTATATCATATTTTTGTCTGTCTTTTTACTCTTTTGGTTATCCTTACTGCAATTCTTTCTTCTATACTCTCCTCCAGGCCTCTCTCTCTAAACTTTTTCAAGTTCTAACGCTTCCTTTAATGTTTACTGCAAAAGTGTATTCTTTTTAACAAACTCTATAAATTTCTGTTTGTTTGTGAATATTTTATACTCACTTTGATATTTGAAAGACATATCAAAGTGATATGTGGATAAAGAATACTCGGCAGGCAGTTTTTCTCTTTCAGTATCCTAATTGTATCATACCAGTGTCTTCTCACCTCCATGGTTTCTGATGAGAAATCTGTGCTAAGTCTTACTGGGCCTCCCTTGTATGTGATGGTTTGTTTCTTCCTTGCTGCTCTGAGATTTTTCTCTTTATGTGTATTAGTGAGCCAAACAGGTGCTGATACAAAATACCAGAAATCTTTGGTCTTTATAATGGGTATTTATTTGGGGTAAAAGCTTATAGTTACCAGGCCATAAATCATAAGTTTCTTCATTCACCAAAGTCTGTTGCCACATGTTGGAGCATGACAGCTGCCCATGATTGCCAGGGTCCAGGCTTCTTGGCTTTCTATCTGGGCACACCTTGTCTGTTTCCTCTACAGGGTCAGCTTTAGACATTGAGGCTCTCTAGGCTTTGCCTCTCTTCACAAGGGTAGCTGTGAACTGTCAGGTGAACCACTCATCTCTATCCTGAGGCCTTCTCTCCTTCCTCATGACCAAGCTACTCTGTGTGCTTGCTTCCCTGGACTCCAGCATTAAAACTCAGCTTCAGAACTCCAACTCAGAAAACTACTCCAACTCTGTTCTTTGCCATGTCTTTTATCTTTGAGACCCCACCCACCAAGCGGCAGGGCTCAATGCCCTACTGATGTGGCCCAATCAAATCCTTAATCCTAACTTAATCATGCCCAGATGAAAGGACCAGTTTACAAGCATAAAACAATATCTATTTTTGGAATTCATAACTATATCAAACTTCCAAACTGCTACACTATGACATTTGACATTGTGAGTAGTATGTGTCTTGGAGTAGATCTATTCAGATTTATTCTGATTGGGGTATAATGCACTTCTTGGACATGTAAGTTCATTTATTTCATGAGAGTTGGGAAATTTATTATTTCCTCAAATATTCTTTCTGTCCCTTTTCCCTTCTCTTCTCCTTCTGGAACTTCCATGACATGTATGTTGTTGCACTTCATGTTGTCATTCAACTCTGAGCCTTAGCTCACTAAGTCTTATATGGTTCCTCTTCTACGTTTTACTATTATTCTTTCTCTCTTCATAATTCTTTCCTTTTCACTGGTCTTAATTTTTTTTTCAAGGGAACAAAGACAACAACAAGGAAACAGAATAAGAGGAATGAAGTGTCAAAGTGAAAACTGACCACATATACAAAAACAAAAACAAAAGAGAACCTTAGATTAGAAAGAGAAGCAATCAACTGAACAAACTCATCATGATAAACCAATGCCTAGACACTAACCAAAAATTACACCCCTACTAAGAAACAGGAAGACATGGCCTAGCCCAATGAACCAACTAAAAACCAAGAGGAGATGCTGAACATTGAACAACTCTCAATAAATTCAGAAATATTGAAATTATATAAAGTAATCCTTTGACCACAATGGAGTGAAAATGGAAATCAGTAAGGGACAGAGAACCAGATTAGGCAGAAGGATATGGAAGATGAACAACACTCTTGGACAGACAGTGGGTCAAGGAGGAAATTGCAAAAGAAATCAGTAACTACCCAGAAATGAATGAACACAACGTATCAAAACCTATAGGATGCAGCAAAAGCTGTACTAAGAGGAAAATTCATACCCATAAATGCTTATATTATAATGGAAGAAAGAGCTTAAAACAAAGACCTAACTGGACATGTGGAGGAATTAGAAAAAGAACAACAAACTAACCCCAAAGGAAGTAGAAAGAAGGAAATAAAGATTAGGACAGAACTAAATGAAATTGAAAATAAGAAAGCATTAGAAAAAAATAAAACTAAAAGATGGCTTTTTGGGAATATCAATAAAATTGATAAATCCTTAACTAGACTAACAAAGGAAAAAAGAGAGAAGATGCAAATACATAAAATAAGAAACAAGGAAGGAGATATCACAACTGACCCCTCAGAATTCAAGAATATCATAAGAGGATACTATGAAAAATTTTATGTCAATAAGATGGATAATTTAGAGTAAATGGAGAAATTCTTAGAAACACACAATAGCCTACATTGACAAAAGAAGAAACTGATGAGCTCAATAGACCAAACACAAGTAATGAAATAGAAAAACCTCCCAAGTAAGAAGAAAGCAGGACCAGATGGCTTCACAATTGAATTCTACCAAACACTCTGGAAAGAACTAACACCAATCCTGCTTAAACTCTCCCAAAAAATGGAAGTGGAGGGAACATTGCTTAACTCATTCTACGATGCCACCATAACCCTAATACCAAAGCCAAACAAAGATGCCACCAGAAAAGAAAACTATAGACCAATCTTTCCAATGAACTTACATTCTAAAATCTTCAAAAAATACTTTCTAAATGTATTCAACAACACATCAAATAAATTATACACCATGATCAAGTGGGTTTCATCCCTAGTATGCAAGGATGGTTCAACATAAGAAAATCAATCAATGTAATATACCACATAAGCAGATTGAAAGAAAAAAATCAAATGATCATCTCTATAGATGAAGAAAAAGCATTCGACAACATACAACACCCTTTCCTGATTAACAAAAAGAAAACCACTATAAAAAATAGGAATAGAAGGACACTTCCTCAATATGTTTAAGGATATATATGAAAAACCCACAGCTAACATCATATTCAATGGAGAAATCCCAAAAGCTTTCCTTCTAAGACCCAGAACAAGACAAGAATGGCCACTCTCACCACTCCTGTTTAGTATTGTGTTAGAAGTATTTACTCCACCACTTAGAGAAGAAAAAGATTTAAAAGGCACCCAAATTGGAAAGGAAGAAGTAAAAATTTCACTATTTGCAGAAGACTTGATCTTATACATAGAAAGCCCTGAGAAATCTACAACAAACCTTCTAGAGCTTATAAATGAGTTCAGTAAAGTCGCAGGATATAAGATCAATGTACAAAATTCAGTACATTTCTGTACACTAATAATGAGCAATCTGAGGAGGAAGTCAAGAATAAAATACCACATACAATAGAAACTAAAATAATCAAATACTTAAGAATAAATTTAACTAAAGATGTAAATGACTTACACAAAGAAAACTCAACAATGCTGTTAAAGGAAATCAAAGAAGACTTAAATAAATGGAAGAATATTCCCTGTTCATGGATATGAAGACTAAACATCATTAATATATCTATCCTACCCAAACTGAGCTACAGATTTATTGCAATTCCAATAAAAATCACCACAGCATTTTTTACTGAATTGGAAAAACTAACTCTGAAATTTATTTGGAAGGGCAATAGGCCCTTAATAGCTAAAGACATATTGAAAAAGAAAAATGAAATCAGAGGGATCACAGTATCTGACTTTAAAACATATTACAAAGCTACTGTGGTCAAAACTGCATGGTATTGAGACAAGGATAGATGTACTGTCCAATCGAACCAAACTGAGAGTTCTGATATAGACTCTTGCATAAACTTTAGTCATCTGATCTCTGACAAGGCCACCAAACCCATTCAACTTGGAGAGAATGGCCTATTCAACAAATGGTGCTTGGAGAACTGGATATTCATATTCAGAGAATGAGAGAAGAACACCATCTCACACCTTATACAAAAATCAACTCAAGATGGATCAAAGATCTAAATATAAGAGCCAAGATCATAAAGACCTTGGAAGATAATGTAGGGAAGCATCTACAGGATCTTATGATAGGAAATGGTTTCATGAACCTCATATCCAAAACACCAGCAGCAAAAGAAAAAAATAGATAAATGGGACCTCCTCAAAATTAAAAACTATTTCACCTCAAAGGAGTTTGTCAAGAAAGTGAAAAAGCAGTCTACTCAATGGGAGAAAATATTTGGTAACCATATACTGCATATATAAAGAAATCTTACAACTCAAAAATGCAACTCATTTAAAAAATAGGTTAGTGATTTTAATAGAAACTTCTCCAGTGAAGAAATACAAATCACTGAAAAGCTCATGAAAAGATGTTCAACATCACCAGCTATTAGGGAAATGTAAATCAAACTACAATGAAATATCATCTTGCACCCTTTAGCCTTGCAGCTATTAAAAAAACAGAGCTCTACTAGTGTTGGAGGAATGGGTACCTTCATCCACTGCTGATGCAAATGTAGACTGTACAGCCACTGTGGAGGACAGCTTGGTGGTTCCTCAGAAAACTAACTATAGAACTGCCCTATGATTCCGCAATTCCACTGCTGCATATATATGCAGAAGAACTGAAAGCAAGGGCATGAACAGATATGCACACCAATGTTCATAGTGACATTATTCACTATTGCCAAAAGTTGGAATCAACCCAAATGCCATTCAACATATGAACGGATAAACAAATTGTGGTATATACATACAATGGTATATTATTCAGCTCTAAGAAGGAATAGAGTATTAACACATGGGATAACGTGGATGAATCTTGAGGACTTATGTTGAGTGAAGCAAGCCAGGCACTGAAGGACAAATATTACATGACCTCAATGATATGAATTAAGCAAATTGAGCAGACTTGCAGATCTAGAGTCTGGAAGATAGGCTTACAGGAAATAGAAAGGTAGAGAGAAGTTGTGAGCCAATGCCCGTATGGGCAAAATCTATTGTAAGGTGGAAGTATGTAGTTGTACAGTAGATGGGTATGACAGTGGTGTAATAATGCTGTTGGGTTTGGCAGTGCTGGTATGTCAGTGTGGTGGGGAGGGGAGTGTGGGTTAGACTGGCCATTGAACTGGGGGGAAGGTTGGGGGAGGGAGCAAGTGAACACTGGGTATTGGTGGGTACAAGGTTGAAACTACAATTTTGGAAATGATCTGTTGGCAATATGGCAAATTAGTGTTGCTGGTTTGGGGTGTTGGATCTTGCCATAGTGTGTTATATCAGTGGGTGGAGACTCACATAATAAGCCTAAAATAGAGGAGTGAGAGTCTCTTGGGAGCATGGGCTGTGCTTAAAAGGCAAGGACAGACCAGTGTGTCAAGCCCTCAGTGTTGTTGAAAGTAACTATGAATCTTGTCCTTCAAGGAGTGAAGCCTGGTGGTTGCCATGGATCCCAAGGGGAGGTGGAGGGAGGTATGGAATAGATGGAAGAGGGGGCATTTTGGGGGAAATGGATGTGTTCTACATGGTCTTGTTATGATGGATACAGGTCATGTGAAATTACATCAAAATTTATGAAAGTGTGTGGTCCAAAACGTAAACCATAATGTAAATCACTGACTATGGTTGATAGCGATGTTTCAATATTGGTACATCAGCTGTAACAAACATACCATCCACATATAAAATATTATTAATAGGGGAAAGGGGATAAAGGGGAGGATGTTGGATATATGGGAGTCCCCTCTATTTCAGTATATGACTTTTCTGTAACTTAAAACTTATTTGAAGACAAAATGAAAAAACTAAGACAGTGGGGGAATAAATGGTAGAAAATGTTTCTTTACATACAGGACAACAGATCTTGCAGTGATGATGGGCAAAATGTCAAAAAAATTTTTTAAATATTTTTTTCATTAGTTTCTATTATCCCAATTTTTTTCAAATTTTTAAAATATTTTATTTCTTATTTTTAAAACTATCATTATTTCATTTTCTCATTAATTGTATTTAGCTATTTTATTGCTTCATTTATGAAGAAGTTTTTTTATCACAGAAGGTTCACAACTGTGGCAGAGGAGGATCATTGGTGTGGGATGTCAGTGATAGGCGATACATGAGCGGTAGCTCATGTGGGCATACATATAATACATATAAATGTGTTCATATGCTCATGAGGCATTGTCATGTTGGGTGGAGATTCACACAATAACTGAAGGAATATCAAATTCCCATCCTGGGGTGCTCTGCCACATTCTGTAGTGGAACACGAAGAATTTCCCAAGTACAGGGGCAATGACTAGTGAAGGAGGATGGTCCATTGATGGGCCCACGATATTGATGACTGTGCTTTTGAACCTTTACTCTTGAAATTGAAACTTAGCCTAGTATTATAGGGTGCCTAAGAGTTGCCTCCTGGGATCCTCCTTGTTTCTCAAATGTGGCCTCTCTCTAACCCAATCTCAGCATATAAATACATTACCTTCTCCCCAGTGTGGGACATGACCTCCAAGAATGAGCCTTCTTGGAACCAAGGGATTACTACCAAGCACCAACTAACAATACAACTGGAAAAAGACCTTGACCAAAAGGTACAAATGAGTTTATATGGCTAAGAGACTTCAAAGTGAGTCGGGAGGTCATTTCAGAGGTTATGCTTATGCATGTCTCAGCTGCATCTCATTGACTGCCAAAGTAGATACTGCCCCAAATAACAGGGCTCCTGAGGGCTCTGGAGACATTCAGACACTATAGTTCAGGGCAGATAGCTCATGAGTTTGGTGCCTCACCTTGGGCCTTACTTTGGAATTTATGCTCCCCAGGGTGACAGAGTTGGACCCAGTTGTGGTTTCCCTACACATGGCTCTTCTATTTTTCTCTTTGACTCTAAAGCTAGTTCTAGAGTTGGTAAGTGTATGTCCAAGAGACTTAAATCTTTGGGGTTTCCATATGTCAGCTGGGCCTTGAATCTCAATGGAATTGCAAAACCTACTCTCTAGTTCATTGGTCTCACCCAGGACAACTAACAAGGAGGTGATGATGGACAATTACCATAGCAAAGAACTGAGAGAGTCTACAACAGAAAGCAAGAGAATCCCATCCATCAGTCCAAATGGACCAAGGCCCCTCAATTATAGGTGGAGTGGACATCACCATCCCAGAATCCTCAGTACTGGAGAATGATCTATGGACTAAAATAGACTTACTAGTATTCTACTATAGACTTCTTGTGATTCTAAGAATGGAAAAAATTATATCATTGATGTGGAGGCTGTGGCCATTGTAGGTTCTGACAACAGGGAGAGGGAAAAAGAGGGGTAATGTGGGGACATTTTCAGGACTTGAGAATCATCCCGACTGACATTGCAACAGCAGATACTGACCATTATATATCTTGCCATAACCTACAGAATTGTGTGGGAGAGAGTGTAAACTACAATGTAAATTTTAATCCATGCCTACTGGCAATGCTTCAAAATGTGCTCATCAATTGCAATGAATGTACCACACTAATGAAGGATGTTGTTAATGTGGGAAAATGTGGGAGGTGTGGGGAGTGGGGCATATAGGAATCCCCTATATTTTTTATGTAATATTTATGTAACCTAAGTATCTTTCAAACAATAAATAGATGTAATATGGTGGCATTTTTGGTACATTGGAATTGTCCTGAATGATGTTGCAGTGATGGATACAGGCCAATAAATAACTCGCCGTTACTTACAAAAATGTTGGGAGAGTTTAAACTATAATGTAAACTATAATATAAACTATAATCCACACCTAGTGGCAATGCTCCAATATATGTTTAGCAGTTATAACAAAGGTACCACACTAATGAAGGATGTTGTTAATGTGCAAAGTGTGGGAGGGGTACAGAGTGGGGCATATGGGAATCCCCACACTTTTTATGTAACATTTATGTAGTATAAGTATCTTTTAAAAAAATAAATATATAAAAGAAAAATTACAGACCAATTTCTCTAATGAACTTAGATGCAAAAATCCTCAACATGATTATTGCAAATTGAGTCCAACAACACATAAAATGAGTTATATACCATGATCAAGAGGATTTTATCCCAGGTATCCTAGTCAACATAAGAAAATCAGTTAATGTAATACACCACATTAACAAATTGAATGAAAAAAATCACATGATTATCTTCATCAATGTGGAAAAGGCATTCATTCAATAAAATTCAGTATATTTTCTTGATAAAAACAATTCAAAGAATGAGAATAGAAGGAAACTTCCTCAACAGGATAAACAGCATATATGAAAAACCCACAGCAAACATCATACTTAATGGTTAAACACTAAAGTCTTTCTTTATGCTCTGGTACAAAACAAGGATGCCCACTATCACCACTCTTATTCAACAATGTGTTAGAATTTCTTGCTAGAACACCTAGGCAATAAAAATAAATAAAAGTCATCCAAATTAGAAAGGAAAAAGTAAAACTTTCACTATTTTCAGATGACATGATCCTATCTATATATAGAAAGTCTTGAAATACTACAAAGTTTGAAGCAACCCAGGTGCCCATCAACAGATGAATGGATAAACAAAATGTGGTATATACATACAAATTAATGTTATTCCACTCTAAGAAGGAGTGAAGTTTGACACATGCAACAACATGGATGAACTTCAAGGACCATATGTTGAGTGAAATAAGACAGACTCAAAAGGACAAACATTGCATGATCTCACTGATACAAACTAAGGATTGTGAGCAGACTCATGGAGGTGGAGTCTGGAAGATAAGTTGCTAGAAGATAGGAGGGGAATTGAGATTGGAGAGCTGATGCTTAATCTGTGCAAAAGTTATAATTTAGTTGACTGTAGTCTTTTTCACCACCTCTTGTGCTTGGGTTTCATTCAAATTTATAGACATATAGCCATATAGTACATGGGGTAAATTGGTTATATTTATTGAAATATTTTTCTACTCACCCCACTGTACTTCAGAAACTCCAACTATGTGTATATTAGTATACATACATATTAGACTACACAGTTCATTGAACCTTTGTATTTTTCATAATTTTAATGTTTTGTTTTGGATTGTTATATGTCCAAATTCACCATTGTTTTGTTCCTACAATGGTTTTCCTTCCATTTATTTTATGTACTACATATTTCATATCATACAATTTATTTTCTTATCCTGAATTTTCATATGAGTGTTTTAAGAAATATCTTCTCTTTCTTCCTTAACTTTTTTGAACATATGGTTCACAGTTATCACATCTGCTTTAATGTCCTTGTGGATTTATTCTAATAACTATGTCAATTCTAGTTTTATATTGATTAATTATTCTCCATATTATGGGTTGTGTTTTTCTGTTTATTTGTATGGTTGTTAATTTGTTATTCGCTACTGAGCATTGTCAATTTTACCTTTTCAGTTGCTGGATATTTGGGCATTCCTAAAAATATTGTTGAATTTTGTTAGGGGGAATAGTAGAATTAGTTGGTCACAGTTTAATCATTTACAATGTGTTAGGGAAGTCTGAAGCAGTGTTAAGTCCAGGTCTAATTATTCTCCACTGTAGAGACAAGACCTTCTTATTATCCTAATATCTCATAAGTTTGAGTTTATCCTTTTGAGCTCAATTCACTTTTCCCATCTCTCAGGGATCAAATGCTTCATAGTTGATGTTTAGTTCTTTCAAAATACTTTTTTAATTTTTTTGTGGCTATAAGCCAAATAGACTTTGTTGAAACATCATCCATATTTTGTAGTTCTTAGCACATCAATATATAAAATCTCACTTTTTCTTACATCTCTTGCCCAAGTGCTTTCACTTTCTTCTTCATCCCAGCAAGGTAAAAGACCAGAGGTACTATAGATCAATGTTTTTTGTGACCAAAACTCTGACAATGACTGACAGGAATTGGTGTATCTATAACACAACAACCTTGCCCTGAAGATAGGATAAATCTTAGGTACATGTTTTACAGTAGCCCCCAGAGTTTTCTGGTAGATTCAACTCCTGTAACTCAAAATGTTAGTTTGTATGATACCTCCTTTGTTGTTATCGTCCTTCCATTACCTGTGTCATTTCTAGAAAAACCTCCAAAATATGGCACTCCACTTGAATATGTTAAGAGAATTAGTATTAGAAGTGGTTCTTGTCATAGTCAGTGCTTAATAAAAGAAGATGAACCAATATATCAAGCCCTCAATATTAATACATGTAACTTTGAAACTTATTCTTTGAAAATTGCAACTTAGTGGTGACCATGGGTACCGAGGGAAAGGGAAGGGAAGAATAGTTGGATAATGACATTTTGAGGGCAATGGAATCGTTCTTCATTATCTTGCAATGAGAGATACAAGCAATTATGCATTTTGTTAGCAACTATAAAAGAGTACGGTACAGAATGTGAACCATAATGTAAAACATTGACCATAGTTAGTGACAATTCTTCAATAATACTTCATCAGTTGTAACAATTGTACCATACTCATGCAAGATGTTATTGATGGGGAAAAATGTGTGAGAGGGAATGTGTGGGAATATAGGAATCTCCTATATTTATTATGGGGCATTTCTGAAACATATAGCATCTTTGAAAATAAAGTGAAAAAATAAGATACTGGGAGAAAATACAGAAGAAATTGTCATTCTACATAAGAGATTACAAATCTTATGGGGATGAAAGACATTGCAAAAGTTATTTTTATGATTTTTAAATATTTTTAAAATTTTTAAGTTTTGTATTTTTAATTATTTTTATTTATGTTTGGCTTTTTTGGGGAGATTTTGGGTTACAGAAGAGTCACAACTGTGGCAGGGAAGGATCACTGGTGTGGGGTGCTGGTGGGGGGATGTGTGTGGGAAGAGGTGAATCTTAGGTATGCCTCTATGGAATATGAATATGAATGTGTTCAAGTGGTCATGGGGTATTTTCTCAGTGGGTAGAGACCCACACAATAACAGCAAGAATAATGAATTCCTATGCGAGGAGTCCTACTACATTCTCTAATAGAATGGCAAGAATCCCTAGAGTACATGGGCAGTGCTTAGCAAAGGATAACCGACCAATATGCCAGGCCTTTGATATTGATAATTATACTTATGAAACTTATTCCTTGTGAAATTTTAACTTAGCCTAGTAATATATATTGCCTAAGTTATAACTCCTGACAGACACTTTGTTGCTCAAACGTGGCGTCTCTCAAAGCCAAACACATGAAATCTAGGTGGAGCTGCAACTCCTACCCTACAGCTCAATGGACTCATCCAAGTCACCTGGGGAGGAGACAACGATGGGAAATGGTCATCCCAGGGAATGGAGAGGGCCTGCATCTGCAGGCAGGATCATCCCACCCACCATATCCATGGGATATAAGCCCTCTCTCACTTGGAGTTGGAGTGGACATCACCATCCCAGTCGCCTCTGGATTGGGGGAAGAACTATGGACTAAAGTGGACTTGATGGTATTCTCTTGCTCACATATGGTGATTCTTGCAATGCAAGAAATTATAACAATGAGGTGGAGCCAGTGGCCACTTGACAGTTTTTGGGTAGGGAGGGGATGAGCAGTTGAAATACAGGGGCTTCTTTGGGAGTTGGAGGTTGTCCTGAGTACTGTTGTGGCAATGGATGCAGGCCATTTTAAATCAGCACACACCACTCATAACTGAGTGGGAGAGAGTGTGGTCTACAGTGTGAACTGTGGTCTATGGTTGGTGGCAAGGCTCCAGGATGTGTAAGTTCATTGAGGTTGGTGGGCCACACTGTGGGAGATGTTTGTGTGGGATGTGGTGGGAGGTGTGGGAGGTGGGCAACATGGGAATCCCAGTGGGTTCCGTGTAATATTTTAGGTAATCTAAGCACCTCTTAAAATATATGTATATATATATATATATATATATATATAACATTTTTGTAAGCAAATACACATATATGCATAAAAAAAAAAATCCTCATATATCTGTTTATCAAAATGGAAGATTATTTTAAAATATATGCCTTGATTCAAGAATGTAGAACACATTTTTCCTTATCATAAAAGATATCTTTATTGTTATCCTTTTGTTAATGTTAAAGTCAAATTTATGTGAATGTCAATTTTTTTATTTATTTAGTATCCTCCCAGTCCTCAAGCTGTCATGTGAGGACACATCAACTTATGAGAAACTAGTGTTTGTAACTGGAGTCATATTGATCCTCACCCTGTTTTCATTCATTATATCTTATATTTTTAGCTTCCTTGGTGTTTTCCATTTAAATTCTACCAAGATAAAGTATGAAGTTCTAGCGAACTGTTCTTCCCATCTTTTAGTGGTGGTTCTCTACTTTGGTCCAACCATCTTCATCTACAGAGTACCCAGAGCTTTTCACACCTCAGAGCAAGATGAGGGCCTCTCTCTATTCTATAGTGTCCTCATCCCTATGTTGAATCCCCTCAGATACAGCCTAAGGAACAAGGAGGTGGGAGAAGTTCTAAGGAATGTTCTTGGTAAAGTCAAATTACAAAGTAAAATGGTCATTTCAGGGGGTTTCTGATTACTTAAGTATTGTAGTAGCAATTACAGCCATGAAATACATAATTTCTTTGGGCTTATTAAGTACAAAATTAAGGGCACAATTATTAAGTTACCAATTAATAACATAGTTTATATATTATGAAAATCACCAGGATTTTAAAAAATTATTTCATTGAGTGGGGTGTAATTTTGTCCATGCTTCAAAAATATGGATACAACTTGTTACTTTTGTATTCTCAGATAGTAAATTTATTGTCAAACACTTAAAAAAAAAAAAAAAAAAAAAAAGAATCTAAGTGGAGGTCAACAAGAAATTGTGGTGTCATGCAATGATGCATATGAAAAATTGACTTAGAATACTTGAGAAAAATAATACTTCAACAATGGATGCAATTAAAATCTACTTATTTAAAAAAAAAAAAAAAAAGCCAAACACAGCATATAAACTCACTATATTTCCCCCAACATGAGACATGACTCCTGAGAATGAGCCTCCCTAGCATTGAGAGATTATTACCAAGTGCCAACTAGCAATGCATTTGGAAAAGACCTTGACCAAAAGGGGGAAATATTAAATACAAGTGATTTTTTATGGCTAAGAGATTTCAAAGTGAGTCGGAAGGTCATTCCAGAGGTTACACTTATGCATGTCTCAGGAGGATCTCACTGACTGCCAGAGTAAACAGTGCCTCAATTAGAGGTGCTCCTGAGGGCTCTAGAGACATCTGGAAACTATAGGCAGGGCAGACAACACCAATTTTCAACTCCTTCTCAGTGGGCCTGGTCTTGGAATATATGATAACCTATCTCCCAATGTATCGGAGTTAGGCTCATTTATAATTTCCCTACACATGGTTCTTATGCTCCTTTTATTTGAAACTATAATTAGCACTATGCTCATTAAATATGTGTCCCAGAGACTTAGACATTCTGACTGTTCATATGCCAGTTGAGCCATGAATCTCAGCAGAGTTGCAGCCAACACGTAATCTCCAGTTTATAGGACTAGCCCAGGACAAGTAACAAAATGGTGATGATGGACAATGCCCATCCCAAAAAACAGAGAGTATCTATAACTGGAAGCAAGGCAATTCTACCCATCTGTCCCATGGGATCTATGCCCCTTCTCAATCAGAAGCAGAGTGGGCATCACCATCCCATAATCTTCAAGATTTGAAAAATGAACAAACATAAAGTGAGAACAAAACTATGGTCTAAACTAGACATTATTATTCTAGTAATGGAAGAATTTTTAAAATTGATATAAAAGCAGTGGTCAACAGAGGTGATAAGGGGAGGGAGAGGAAAGAGTAGGTAAAACATGGGACATTGGAATTGTTCTCCATTACACTGCAATGACAGATACAGAGCATTATATGGTTTATCAAAACCTATAACATTTTATGGTGCAAACTGTAAACCATAATGTAAACTATAGACCATGCCTTGTAGTAACGTTTCAATGTGTGTTCATCAATTGTAACAAATGTACCACAGTAATGAAAGATGTTTTAATGGGGGAAATTGGGTAGGGGAATGGGTGAGGTATATGAGAATCCCTTATATTTTCAATGCAGCATTTATGTAGTCTAAAGCTTCATAAAAAATAAAATAAAAATAAAATAGAAGTGATTCTTGGATGTATTTCCTCAAGAAACAATTTAGAATTTTTCATACTCAGTAGTCAGGTGACAACTAAGTTTCCACTGCTAGTGGAAAGTTGAGGTGCTAGTAGTGACCACTTTCATTCTGCAGTGTTAAAATTACTCATCATTTCACTGTTGTTGATTGGTACTGGAGTGAGTTAAAATGAGCTACCCTTGTGATATAGCTCTAACACTGTAGTTATGTAAAAATGGTAACTTTAAGAATCATGGAATTGGTTGGTATTGTTGAGTGCAGCTGATTTTGTGAGAGCATAAACAACAATCTCACATTTGTTGATTCTTAACTCTGGGCATAATTTGAAAATCAGATATTCTCTATGTCATTTCTTGTATCCAGAGTATAAAATATAGTGGAAGGAAAGGACTTAGAATTGATTGCAGATGCAGTTAAGTTATAAAAATACTGGTCTCCTTGACCTAACATTACACCTATACAAATGTCATGGCACAAAGTGGGAAAGCATGGAAAACTGAGAGGCAGACTCAGAGTAGATTTAGTGGGAGGGCACCTAGTTTCCACCTTCTGCTTAAAGAGCAGCATGTTCAGATGGGGTTGGAGCCACGTGTTACTGGTAATCTTTGTGGACAACCTACTATACCTGGAATCTATGAAAATTAAGTTTATAGCTCAGAAGATGGCATTTTTCCTTCTCACTATCACCTTCCACCCACACTCTCTTTTTTCTAGATCAATAAATAGGATCAAGTATGAGCATGACAATTAAAAATTATTACACTGTTGTAGGAATAAAGGGATTATTCTCCAGAATGCCTTTCTGAATTGGATAATATCATGAAACAGAAGAACATTTCTGGAACTAGATATGGATGGTAAAGAGACATAGAACAAAAGTTTGGATAAGGGAGATTTTATTAACCTGGGAAGACAGGAATATTTCATGATTCTGGAGTTAACACCTCAGCAGGGATACCTGGAGCAAATTACCTGCTGAAATCAATGTGGTTTCCAGAATGGGCAACAAAGATTGAATGAGTCAGGAGTCCCCGACTATGAAAATTGGCCATATTTTTCCTAGAGATAATGCATAAACAACACTATATTGACCCAGTGTCCAGACCTGAATTTATCTACCAATCCATGTATATAGATCTAAAAGGGCACGTTTCCTTGAAAGACCTTGAAATGCGAGTATATTTTTGCACTACCAATTATTCCAATACCAACAAAATGCAGGCAAACTGGACACTTGTATGCCATTTCAACCACAGATTTAGGATCCTGGCAAATAAATGAAATTTATAGGAGTCTAGGTGTCTGCGTAGAGCAGACAACTTTTCTAGGTAATTTTGGGATACTTATTCCAGTAGACCAGTGTGCAAAGAAAATAGTTTTTATAAAACAAAAAAGAGAGCATTTTTCAAATATTGCTGTTGATTGCTTATTCTACTCACTTCCCCATGCTTCTTCAAACAGGGACCTAGATTGCCCTCATAATTGTTGTTCACTTAGGATTTACAAATTAATCTTGCATAACAGGACTAAAATTACACACTAAAATAATGAAATAATGACTGAAGTTTTGAATTCCATTAAACTCCTGCTTTTACTTCATTTATATATATAATGCATAACTTCTTTTCTGTATTTCCCTCAATTTTATATAAAGAGTTTGAATAAAGAGATATCAAATATTCCTTTCAGCCATAGTATTCTGTAATCCTGCTGAAAAATAGGTAAACTCATCTTAAAACTTGAAGTTATACTGATAATTTTACCTTGGAATGTTTTATCTGAGTGGATATCAAGGAAATTGAAATGTCTATCATTCAAAGCGTGTAAATTCTTTTAAAATTTTCATTCTGTTCTAACCTGATAGGTTAGGATACTGCCTTCTGTACTTTTCCTATGTTAAACACATTCATAAGTAATTCATATGAATATAATAAAAATTAATTTTTGGACATTTGGAAAATCCCCCCAGAGTATCATTAGGTCAAGCAAAGAGTAATCTATATTTGTTCAATTACAAACAATATTTTAGAGAGTCAAATGAATAAGAGTAATTGTTAAGATATGGGAAATGTTTCAGTTACAATAACAAAGCAGAAATAAGATTTTCAATTTTAATTTTTTTTCTCTTTATGTTTATATATAAATACATAACATACATTTGTGTATTTTTTAGGCAAATATATAAAGACCACTTAGTATTCATTCATTCATTCTTTCATTCAACTGCACTTTTCCAATATTTATGTGTTGCCTGGTATATTAATAAACATAAAATTTAGAGCAAATAAAACAGATAAGGATTGTGGTCACAATGAAATATGTGTCATATTCAATTAAGTGAGACTTATTTACCCAGCACTAGATGTTCAAATTTGAGTGGAATAGCCAGCATTAGTGTCTTCATGGGATTTTGTGTCTTCTAGGAAATCAAATTGGCAGTCAATTGCAACAGGGTGATACATGTTTATATATTTTTTAAAAAAAAACGATACACCATGATTTGGTAGACTACAACCCAAAAAGTTAATTAAGAAAGAGGCTAGAATAATTTGAAAAGCAAATATAAATCATTATAACTTATCTTGGTTTCTGTTAGGAGAGGCGTTACATTTTTTTGAACATTGACAGTCCTATAACGTCAGATAGAAATGTTGTATATGAAGAAACCATCTTTAAGATTTGTGTATTTTGATAATCTTCTACCCAACACTATTCTTTTGAAATTACATATTCCTTACATGAGACTTTTGCCTTCTTTGAAATATATAATTTGTAGTAAAATGTGTAAATTTTCCTTCATGTTCAACTTAGTAATTTCCTTGTACAGATTTTATCACTTACAACTCATTAAGGTAATTAAGGTAATTAAATTTTAATTAACAACTTATCATTCAAATGGTGATAAGGTACCGTACTCCAAGTCATGATGAAATTCCCAGGTCACTGTTATTATTTGCATTTAATAAAATCTATTTGCATAAAAGTATATCAAAAATTCAGTAACTAATATTTCCAGCAGTCCTGGAAAGATAATGTGGATTTAACAATCTGATTATTTCTGCTACATATCCCTCTTTGCATGATTAGCTGAGGGTTGTAAGTGCTGATGAATTCCAGCTCAAAAGGTAGATATACACTTAGCTTTTGTTGCCAGATTAACTAATTACAATCTAATACTGTAGATTGTAAGTGGCATGGAAACTTATGAGACTAGTCTACAAATTAAATTTAAAATTAAATAACTAATAGGATAAATAATTTCATATACAATATTTCAAAGATGATGTCAAATGTGTTTAATAATTTATTCTAAAGATACCTTATTTATATACCAAAAACCAAATTAAATTAATATTCAAACATATCAAGAGAAAAAATTTAAATAAGGATGAGAATTTCCCTGAAGCAGATTCACACAATGGTGGCTTTGCTTTAGTTCAAATCACTAGGTTGTATGAGAATTTTGTTTTATAAAAAATGTAGGCAAAGGAAAATAGAAAATTAGGAATCGTGCAGGGGGACGGGTGTGGCTCGGGTGGTTGGGCATCCATCTCCCATATGGAGGGACCTGGATTGGATCCCCGGGACCTCCCGGTAAAAATAAAAAATAATATATATATATATAAGGCACGTAGGCCACCAGACCCTGTGCGTGGGTGCGCCGCCAGGCCCCGTGAGCGGGCAAGCTGCCAGGTCCTGCGCCGCCAGACTCTGTGAGTGGGTGAGCCCCCAGGCCTGTGCACAGGTGTGCCACCAGGCCACGCAAGTGGGTGCACCATCAGGCCCCGTGTGTGGGTGCGCTGCCAGGCCCTGCAAGCCATGCAGCAAGATGATGACGTAACAGGAGAGTGACACAAGGGAGAGCCAAGACAAGATGCACCGAAAAACCAGAAACCAAGGTGGCGCAGGCAGTAAGATGCCTCTCTCCCACACGGGAGGTTCCAAGGATCGAATCCCAGTGAAGACAGGAGGAGAAGGATGAGAAGAGAGGAGAGGAAATAGACACAGAGAGTTGCCCAGCAAATGGACACAGAAACAGCAAAAAAAAAAAAAAAAATGGGTGTGGGGGGCTAAAAACGGATAAAAGTAAATGAATAAATCCTTAAAAAATGTATTAAAAAAAAAGAATCATGCATATATTTTTGTGTGTGGATATACATAGGAAGGTATGTATGTATTCTGAGATCTACTTAAGCCTCTTTTAAGTGAACATTAGACAGGTATTAGGAAGTGCTAACTTTAGAATATATGTTCTCCTGTTTCTCTCTTCTGCTTGAATAGTAAACTTTTAGTAGTTATATAATAAAATGTTTATGTTGCCAGACAAAAGAGTAATTGATATACATACATATATGAAGATCATTTATTAGAACTTAAATTTGCTAGCATACTTAAATAATTATGGATGGCATCTCTCACAGATTCTTTGACTTTCTCCTTCCAGTGGCTGTAAATAAAAGAGTTCAGCATTGGTGTTACAGTGCTGTTCATCACAGTTGCAAATTTGTTAACATCCATTACATTTTCCATTTTGGGGGGAACATAGATGAAAATGGAACTCCCATAATAAAGTGTAACCACTGTGAGGTGAGAATCACCTTCACGTGGAGAAGACTTTCTACCTTCCCTGTACAGGAAGAATCCTTGGATAGTAATGACAACGTAGTTGTAAAAGATGCCTGTTGATAGCAAGGAGACCAAGAGCAACACAGCAGAAGAGATAAAGTCTGCCAGCCCTGCCAGAAAGATATCTGCACAGACCAACTTTAGCATTGCGGTGCTGCCACTCACAGAAGTGATTATGCTTGTCCCACAAAAGGGCAGAGGCACAGTTAAGATGGATGAAGGTAAAATGAACACAAATGTACACACACAGGATCCCAGAAGCAACATTATACATGTCTGCTTGTTCATCATGATGGCATAACTCAATGGGCTGCAAGTTGCAACATATCGGTCAAAGGACATGACAGCAAGGATGAAGAACTCTGTGGAGAAATAGAAGAAACTCTGTGTGAGGTACCCCTTAAAGGATATTGTTTTGTTGAGTGAAAAAATGATGACTAGAATCTTAGGCACCACCGTGGAGGTGATGGTGACCTCAAGGAATGAAAGGTTGGCTACAAAAAAATACATGGGTGAGTGCAGAGAGCAGTCACTATACACGAGAAGGATGATAACGGGGTTGCCAATCAGAGAGGTCACCTACATGAACTGGAACAAAGAGGAGAAACTCTACTTCTTTCTCATTCTGAAACCCTAGAAGGAGGAACTCAGGGACTCCAGTTTTGTTTATGTTATGCATGCTGTTCCCAGTTCAACCTGGCACAAGAGAAAGAGAGATTTATGGTGGCTCTTATTCTTAACTTTGGAAATACCTTACCAATATCAATTGACTAACTTTTTTTTTTCATGGAGAGATATTAATATGGACAAATTATCACTTCTCCAGTTTATAAACAACTCCTATGACAAACTTTGAAATAAGTGTAAGTTCAAGTATGAGATTTCCTTATAATAGCAGAATCAGTGCCCCAATAAAATTGTGACAACAATATTGGATAAACAATATCGGATAAACCTCCCCTAAGTTTAAGGAATCTGACATTGTATTCAAACATTCTCAACTGATGTGGAACACTCTTATATTGGATGGCCATGTTACAGTGGCTTTAAACCATTGAAATGTAAAGGTATTTATCCAGTGTGCAGATGGATTTGCAATACATAAAATTATATATTAATATATATGCAATGATGTATTTTAAGGTGCTTTGCTTTTATTGAGAAGACAAACTATTTATGAAATGCTTGAACATGTGTATGTAATAGGCATTTTCCTTAAAGCTCATGACACTTGGCACACTGACTCCAACCTCCATATTGTCAAATCGCCAGCTAAGCAATATGAAATCAGCCTGACATCAGCTCCCTAAAGAAACATGCTTCAGAGTGAATAGGATTTTCTCAGTTATTTCAAGTGTATGGGAAAAGGTGAAACATATCTTTGTTTTACTTTATTGACAATATTTCTCTTTGAATTCAGAAAGAAAGTACAAATATTCATCAAGGAGGAAGGAAAAAAAGAACTTCTGAATTTTGACTAATCCTAGGGAAAACAATAGCTGCCAAATATAATTCATTTCATATGAGAATACAAGGGCCAGAATTATAGAGAAACAGGAAACTTTTTGCAGAGGAGAGTTTTACTTACTTATTTAGCTGAAATTTTAGACTATGTACATTGCTGCATAAAACTGGTTGAAAGCAAGAATACATATTTAGGGCAGGAAGTGATTTCAAATCCCAAATACAAGACAATAAAGTATGCTATTGACAAGTGTTGAAAAGCTAAATATAGGTGACTGTGTATTTTTATTGCTACTTTTTTGTAGATGTTTCATGAGGTAGTTAAATATTAGCAAAATATTACTTAACATTATTGGTTAAATGTTAGAAATATTAGTTAACATTTTAGCACATCATTGAGGATATTGGTGGAAATAAGACAAGACCTTAAGTTTTTCGATTTAGAGTTTTCTGTTCTTTGTAACCCAAAATATTAATTTTTTAATTATTTCCCTCATTGTTATTGTATATTTACTGCCTAATGTGACAGTGACACACATGAATTTCTGATATGCATTGAATGATCAAAGGAGGAGAAGTAAGTTTGGATTAAAGTTTGCATTTGAATAGTGATTGCATAAATAAACTTACAGAATCCTCTCACACAGGTACATTATTTTAATGAATAATACCTAATTGTGTCACATGGTGAAAAGTTATGAAGGAATGTAGTGAGGTTGTTTTCCTATAATCATGCTGAAGGAATGAGAATATATCTGGATTTGGTAGAGAAGATAAAGTTAATTTTGTACTAAAGGGTATTACTGGAAAGAGCATTTCTAGTGATCTGATAAATGAGTGATTTTAATGTGAGCAACTTGTGGGTATCTTTTGGGCACTAGTAGTGTGCTTGGCAGTTAAAGGAAAGGCAGAGTCTAAATGCACAAGTGAAAAGAGTGAAGACATACTCGGTCATCACCAAAAGTTTGCATAGGGCTGAACTAAGTGAAAGGAAGAGATTAATGAACAAGAAGAAATCACTGTGATAGCAAGAATAAATAAGGAGAAAAAATCGGGTTCAAATGCTCAGTAAAGGAAGAATATTGTATTCGCTTTTCTTACATGCAGAAGCATACTTCAGAATTTCATGGATGATCAACTACATTGCTTCAGAGTGTTTTTTATAGTTGTATGGTTTGTAGATTTATTACTTTTTCTGAAAGTCTCAGAATGTTTGGAAACAAAGGAATGGAAGAGGCAGCATTGTCTATAGAACATTTTATAAGGGCTTTGCCTGGGAATGAGCTATTTTCTTCTCTTGCCTTGTAGAAAAGACTCTCAAAACTGTGAAGTATCTGTCATCATATCTGTAAACTATCTAGCTATCTTTCAATATTGGGAAGAATGGAATTCAGTTACTGCTCATCTTTAGTGACTCTAAAGAGTGTGCAGGAGTATTTCACAAACAGAAATCCATCCGTGTGAAATGCTAAGATCTACTATTAGGGCTACCACTTGTGGTTGAGCATGTGTGTCCTGCACTAGAACCTTGGAGAGGGATTTGAGAGGGGCTGAAATCCATCCTACCCACACAGCTATGACTGCCTCTGAACTAGGGCATGGGGGAGTCTTTTGCAAAAGCAGTTTCTCACTTGGGTTTCTTTTCACACTTTTCATACACAGAGGGATCATTTTTGCTAATTTCCACTGAAACTTCTTATTCACTAGTTGTAGCCCTTTCTAACATGCATGTTAAGTTTTTTTGACCTTCAAAACTTTATGTCTAATCACAGTCAAGCATGCATTACATTATTGATACACTAATAATTAGTTGTGATGGACTATACAAAAATGTTCCTTGGTTTTGCTTGCATATTCTTCTTCCTATATTATTCAACAGCTCCTTCTCTCTACAGATAGAATGAAATTCCCTCCTCATTATCCAACACTGATTTAAACCCTTTTTTATATTTTCTATGGTCACAAGTTGAATGATTAGCCACTTATTTTAATTCCCTATACTATTCCATAGACAAATACACAAGCATACACACACATAATTTTAGCATTTTGCTCATAGATGACATTCTACATGTTTTATGCATCTCCCTGTTACAATTATCAATAATGTTTAGTGTCAGGAGATTATTTTGCTAATTTCTGAAATATCAGTTTTTAGAAGAGTAGCACAGAGCACGTGGTTAAAATATTTGATAAACGAATTAGTGAATGAATGAATAAGTGAACAAAAGAAGCATGAAAAGGAAAAAGTAGATCTGTTCTAATTCTGGCACTTTTATAGAAAAGTAAAAAGGTCTTTCTGGAAGAAAATTCCAAATGAATACTCTGCACATTACATTAGAAAGCTGAAATATATTATTGTTTCAACATATCATCCATGAGGAGTCTGGACTTGAAGAGATACAGAGATATTAAATAGGATTTAATTTGATAAGTTCAGAAATAATATACATAAAACTAATAACTGGTTCCTATGGGCAAGATATGAGTAGGAGGATTGCATGTGACACCAAACATGAAGGGATTTTTTTTTTTAATTTATTTTTATTGTGGGTAAAAATCAAAATTCTCACAATACATACAAACATTTGCAAAATGATATATAAATATATATGCATATATGTGTATTTGCTTACAAAAATGTTATTTATATATATATATATACATATATTTTAAGAGGTGCTTAGATTACCCAAAATATTACACGGAACCCACTGGGATTCCCATGTTGCCCACCTCCCACACCTCCCACCACATCCCACACAAACATCTCCCACAAGTGTGGCCCACCACCCTCAATGAACTTACACATCCTGGAGCCTTGCCACCAACCATAGACCACAGTTCACGCTGTAGACCACACTCTCTCCCACTCAGTTCTGAGTGGTGTGTGCTGATTTAAAATGGCCTACATCCGTTGCCACAACACAAAAGTGTCAATCTTTGTCTCTTACAATAGTTTTGCATTTAAAGCCTATTTTGTCTGATATTAGAATAGCTACTCCTGCCCTTTTTTGGCTATTGTTAGCTTGTAAAATGGTTTTCCAACCATTCACTTTCAGCCTTCTTGAATCCATGGATTGAAGGTGGGTTTCATGTAGAGAGTATATAGATGGATCATATTTTCTTATCCATTCTGCCAGTCTGTGTCTCTTGATTGGTGAATTTAATCCATTAACATTCAGTGATATTACTCGTAACGAATTTCTTACTTCAGTCATTTTTTCTTTGGGTTAATGTATGTCATATGTTGTTTTGTTTCCTTTTTTGTCTTTTCAGTTGTTTTTCAACTCTCCTCCAATTCTCTCTCTCTTGTTTTTTCCTTTCAACTTATAGAGATTCCTTTAGTATTTCTTGAAGTGCAGGTGTCTTATTGACATACTCTCTTAATTTCTGTTTATCTGTGAATACTTTGAACTCTCCATCATATTTTATATATATATATATATATATATGTTATTTTTTTTTAAAGAGGTGCTTAACTTATCTAAATATTACATGGAACCTACAGGGATTCCCATGCTCCCCACCTCCCACAGCTCCCACCACATCCCACACAAACAATTCCCACAATTGTGGCCCATCACCCTCAATGGACTTACACATCCTGGGGCCTTGCCACCAACCATAGACCACAGTTCACATCATAGATCACACTGTCTCCCACACAGTTCTGAATGGTGTGTTTAAATGGTGTGTAGGCTGATTTAAAATGGCCTACATCCGTTGCCACATCAGCACTCAGGACAACCTCCAATTCCCGAAGAAGCCCCTGTATTTCAACTGCACATCCCCTCCCTGTCCTGAAAGTGTCCAGTGGCCACTGGCTCCACCTCACTGGTATAATTTCATCCATTGCTAGAATCACCATATGTGTACAACAGAATACCATCAAGTCCACTCTAGTCCATAGTTCTTCCCCCAATACTGAGGGGACTGTGATGGTGATGTCCACTCCACCTCCAAGTGAGAGAGGGCTTATATTCCATGGATATGGTGGGTGGGATGATCCTGCCTGCAGATGCAGGCCCTCTCCATTCCCTGGGATGGCCGTTGCCCATCGTTGTATCATCGCCAGGTGACTTGGATGAGTCCATTGAGCTGTAAGGTAGGAGTTGCAGGTCCACAGAGATTCCACGCACACCTGGCCCATATGTAGGCCAGAGGCTCCAGTCTCTGGAAGTATACCTAAAAACTCCAGCATCACATATGGGTTTGAATAGAAGGGACTCATGAACCCTGTGCAGGGAGGACTTATTTGAGCCCAATTCTGTCACTCTTAGGAGCACAGATTCCAAAATAGAGCCCACTGATAAGGTATCAGTCTCTGGCACTATCCACCCTTATATAGGACCTGGGTGTCTCCAGAGCTCTCAGGAGCCCCTCTGTGTGGGGTGATATGCACTTTCATGTTCTTTGAGCTCCTAATGAGGTGTGCATAAGTGTTACCTCTGAGAGGACCTCCAGACTCTCTTTGAAGTCAAGTCTCTCCATCATTTTTGAATGCCACTTTTGCTGGATAGAGAATTCGTGGCTGGAAGTTTTTTTCTTTTAGTATTTTGACTATGTCATACCACTGTCTTCTTGCCTCCATGCTTTCAGCTGAGAAATCAGCACTTAATCTTATTGTGCTTCCCTTGTATGTGATGGTTCTCTTTTCTCTTGCTGCCTTGAGTATTTTCTTTGTCTTGAGCATTAGACATTTTGATAAGTATATGTCTTGGAGTTGGCCTGTTGAGATTTATACTATTTGGGGTGCATTGTGCTTCCTGGATCTGCACATCCATCTCTCTCAATAGGGTTGGGAAGTTTTCAGCCATTATTTCCTTCGACACTCCTTCTGTTCCCTTTCCCTTCTCTTCTCCTTCTGGGATGCCCATAATGTGTATGTTTGTACGTTTTGTGTTATCAGTTAATTCTCTGAGTCCATGCTGGATTTTTCTATCTTTTTGTCTATCTGTTCTACTATCTCTTTGATTTCAGCTGTATTGTCTTCCATATCACTAATTCTTTCCTCTGCCTATTCAAATCTGCTGTTATGTGAATCCAGCGTCTTTTTGATTTCTTGGATTTGCCATTGTTCACCATCATATCCATTATCTTTTTAGGTATGTTTGCAATTTCTTCAGTATGTTCTCCTAGTGTCTTCTTTATATCCTTAACCTCTTCCTTCACTTCTTTAAGTTGGTCCATGATATTTGTTTGGGTAGCTTTGATTAGTTGTTCGATGTTCTGCATCACGTCCTGGTTTTTATTTTGTTCATTGGACTGGTCCATGTTTTCCAGTTTCTCAGAGTCATTTGTATTTTTTTGTTGGCCTCTGGTGATCATATTATCTTGATGGGTTTGTTCAGTTGATTAGCTTTTCTCTATGCTCTAGAGTTTTATTTAGCCAGTGGTTCTGCGTGTATGTTAAGTTTTGTCTTTGGCAGTTTTTCTTCTTATTTTATTTCCTTGCTTCTTTCTATGTTCCCTTGAAGGTAAAAGATTAGGGCCAGAAGAATCAAAAGATGTAAGGAAGGCAGAAGGATAATAGTCATATTGATAAAAGTTAGAAGAGGGGCCAAATGAGACCTAATGAGATGAATGTTTAACTCTTGTAGGCAGTGTAGAGTAATAGGGAAAAAAATGGAGTTCCTACAATGGACTGGGAAAAAAAATAGAGGAATATATATATATATAGTGATTTAGAAGGCTAGAATTATGAGAAGGGAGAGAAATAGTGAGGAAAGGGCTTAAAGGAAAGAGTTAATATTAATTAAAAAAAGAAGAAAACAAAATAGATGGAATTGAAATTGACACCCTTCAGTTGTGGGCATATGAAAAAATGTTGTACCTAAGAGCCATAACAGAAAGCAGAAGGCAGAAAGATGAAGGAAGGATAAGCGATAGTTTGGAATACAAAATCAATATAGACAGAGAGTGGGAAATTACTGAAGAAGCACAGCAAAGAAGCAACAAGCTAGTAGCACCTAATTTTAAAAAATGAAAGAAAAAAGAAAGGGGGGAGGAAAGAGGAAAGAAAAGCAAGAGACAAGAAATAAACAAAGAAAAAAACCAAAGAACCACACAGGCAAGCAGTCAAACAGCTAAGGAGGGTCAATGATTCCCCTAGGGTCCACGTGGATCCTTTCTGCCTGCTTGTGTTTATCAATCAATTTCCCCACAGGGTTCTATATGCAGGTCCTGAAACTGCTTTTAGCTATTAAACTAAATTAAAAAGGATTTTTCATTTATTGAAGTGACCTCACTTTTTTTTTTTTTTTTTTTTTTTGGGCAAAATACAGGGCTCAAAATAATTCCTCCTCTAGACCAACCCCCTTACGGAAGGGACCCTAGCTGGGCTCGTGGAAATTAATCAAG
>JAKSZT010054126.1:568879-597599 GCA_026826555.1 Tolypeutes matacus
TTTAACAGCAACCCATAACACTTGAAATGTAGCATTTTCAATTTCAAAATATTTTATAAATCCTATTTTATTATCTACTTTAAAACATAGGCTGTTTTATAGTGTATTTATTCATCTCCAAATACATGGGAATTGAATTTGGTGGGTATAGTGTTCTTTAAATGTGCATATGGGACATTTCCTTGAAATTACATTATACCCAATGTGTATATGAACCATTTTCCCAAATTGACTAAATGCCAGGTTATGTCATCAGTCTCAACACATCTCAAAAAAAAAAAAAAAGAAAACCTGAAATAATAGTAAGAATTTTGGGGAATTAAACTACATGTTAATCACCAAAAGTAAATTAGAAATTCACCACCATAAAGGTGATTCCAGCATTTAATGTCATGAATATAAATACTTTCAAGGTGTTAATTTATTATGAAAACAATTTTAATGATTAGTTTTCTGTCCCTTTTCTATATGTCTCATTCCCCATCCCCAATATTCCCTGTGATCCTATCACATTGAACATCCTCTGAATCTCTGCATATTACATGCAGTGGTGGTTTCTCTTTCTTTATTTCTAATAATTCTACCAAGAACTTACTCCACTCTTCATTCATCTTACTTTAAACTAATGCTCCTGCCTCAGTGAAGAACTCCCAGAGACCCCTCTTCCCAGTGAAGATACTGGTCCATAGGAATCTTTCACACATGTATTGCAGGCATTATTTCTTTAAGGATGGACACAAAGTCTATATATTTTGTCTCCTCTGTCTGCTGTTAACTAGAGGAGAGCAGAAGCTAAAACTACTCATTAAGGGTACACTACTTCATCCTCAGGTTGTTCACAATAGAAATAAACATTTATAAAATCTTTCACAACATTTCTGAGCATTTGTTCTGTGTCACCAACAGGACTTGGCACAGAAACTGAGGATAGTTAAAACTCATGTTTTCAATATAATCTAAATATTTCAAACAAGCTTGAAAGCAGGTGTTTGTAATACCATGTGTTAAATTCCAAGATAGGGATCAAAGGTAGGTTACTGTGGTGAGGTCAACAAAAGGGTTTCTTAGATACTGTTTCACCTTCAATACATCTGAATAATGACTCAAATGAAGTAGTTCAGGGCAAATAAAGAATGTGAGTTCAATGGGAAATATTATTGACTATAAAATTAAATTACAAAGTGAAGTAAGAATTTTGATTCTTCAGTTGTCGTCCAGATTCTTTCCAATACCTTGTATGAATGGGGGGTTTAAATAAGAGGTGGGTCCTTTCTGGGGGCATACACTTACCTGTCTCATTGGAAATATCATTTTCTGGGCAGGGGATACATAGAAAGCAACAGGCAGACTTTCCCTCCATAGAGATTTTCCTCAATCTAGGAATACACTTCTCACCACATTCAGAGTGGCGAGTCTGGGGGAAAAATCAGTTACATGTTCTTAACCGCTATGACTTTAACTAACTCTACAACAATTAGATTGTTTGGAGTATTGGACCATCAACAAATTTAAATTTTAAATACCTACATCAAATTAACTGATAAGGTGCTATGTTTATTGTATGATATAAAATATATAATAATTTAGAAATGTATGTTTGAATAAATGTGTTCTTTTTCTATCCATTGGACAGTAGGCAAGAAAAATTTTCAAGTTTTAAAGTGCGTAGTTAAACTCCAGATGTGGCCATTTTCTTAGCAGGAAGGAGGCAAAAAACCTGCATGACAATTTTTTTTTTTTATATTTTAAGTTATATATTTGTTTAAAATATTTATATTATGTGTAATATAAAGCATAGTGATTGTGTTCCACTTAACTATGAAAATCCTCTATCACCTCTGCAGATATAGACAATTGTTGAACACCCAGCACATCTGAGGCAAAATCCCTACTTTAAGTCAAAAACCTCCTGGAAAATTCCAAATGTTGAGAATGTCATACTTGGCTTCCAATTTTCTCTCCTTGTTCAAATTCACTGGGTGACTAGCAAGACTGTTAAGTAACAGTCTTGTTAAGTAACTCCAGTAATGTAACTCCAGTAATGGGTGCAACTAAAAGAGCACATCATTATTTGAGGAAGTGTGTCCCAGGATTAAGGATAGAATACCTAAATTCTATGATCCTTCATTCTCTGTAATCCATATTCCATAATCCAAATTTATTATTAATATCCAAAGAAGTAAAACAAAGGAAAGCATAAGGAAGACTAAAATGTCATAGCATTTCTAAAATATCAGTTTCAGGAGAAAAATTCAAATACAAGAGGATCAAAACAATCTGAGTTTGGGAAGCAGACAAATCTTAATGGAAGAATCAAATCTAAACACACTCACTATCTGAATTCTTCCAAAGCAAGGTCATCAATACCTGAAGTAGTTGTAGAATTCAATTAGACAATTTATGTACAGTATCCAATGCAGGCCCCTGCTTAAGAACTACTTCTCTACGTTGTCATTTAAGAGCTTCCTGGAAGAAGTCTAGGTATTTTTTTTGAATTCATTAGGTGTATAGTAGCAAAAAGCATTGACTTTTTTCATAACTAATTTCTTCCATGCCACTGGCACCTTCTTTTTGATGACCATATTGGCCTTAGAATCTATTTCTCTCCTTGACAGTGAACCAGTAACTCAACTCCTGTGTTTTTGGAGAGAGAACCCTAAAATACTTGACTTGAGCGTATACTGAACAACAAGAAAGGAATGTTTATGACATGTTCTGAAACAAACATACCATCAAATAGAAGAGGCATTAACTGCCAGGGTTCAAACACCAACCCATCCCCATTTCCATTGACTGAGTTTCTACTCACTGAAGAAGAATTTCATGAAGGGTCTGAGTCAGAGCATACACTGCATTATACACATTATATCTTTCTTCAATCATGACCTTGTCAAATTGTAATGAAGGCAACTACTCCAAGGAATCATTGGGCAGATAGTTCTCCAGTGTTTTATTTTCAAATGCAGAAACAAATCAACCAAAAGAGCTGAACCAAATTTAGTGGGATAAAAGTCTTCTGGATATTTAGAAATGTTAACACTCTGGATAAAAATTTAGAAACCAGATATCCCACCATGGTGGTGTGAAAAAAATGAGAGCCCCACGGAATGAGTAAAGTAAAATTTCCCTCTTGCTGGTGGTAAAATCCCACTGTGATGTCATTACCCAGACTGTCCCTATCACAAAATATCCCCATCTACAAAAGCTCAAGCACATTAGTGAGTAAGTGTCACCATGTATGACAACCACATTCACTGATGATTTTTTGATCTGAAAATGTTATTGCCAGCCTTTTGAAAAATATGAACTCTCAGTGACAGGGATGATTTCCACAAAGTCTACACAGACTCCATTCTTGTCCATCATTCCTCTCAAGTCACAGAGAAATTGAACACCTATTTTGTCTTCTGGGACGACCAGCCCCACTCATGTCCAGCAGAAATGAAGCACCAATGAGACCATGGCAAGTGTAAAAGATGTGTCCTTGGGGGCCATCTGATAGAGCAACTTAAACTGGAAGTCATCACTCAGGTGTGGGTCATCAAAGTCAAAGGTAAGCTAAAGGGGAAGGAGAAAATGAGCCAATATAAAGAAGAGGATTGGTGAGAAGCACAATCTTAGCCCCAGTGAATATGAAGCAATATTGGAAAAAGGCATAAGGGAAGATATGCTCTTTATATTTTCTAATCATCTCTCAAACCCTGAAAGCATCTTAGAAATTAATTGATCTGTCTCAGAGGTCTGGGAAACTCCTTTGTCTCTTCCCTACTTGATTTTATTTATGTTTCAAAGAAGGATATGTGCACATCCCATCAAGTCTCTGTATATTGGTTGCACACTGAAAAATGCATAAACACAATTCTTTCATTCGACCTTTTCTTTAAAGTTACCAGAAAATGGAAGCAAAAGGGACATGATTTCATCTCTCCTCTCCTCCACCCAGGCTCATCTATGGAAATTTTTAAAAATATACTTTTCAATTTTTTAAAGGATACTTAGATTACATAAATGTTACATAAAAATATAGGGGATTCCCATATACCCCACTCCTTACACCTCCCACATTATCTCACATATTATCTTTATCTGGCTTTGGTTTTAGGGTGATCTTGGCTTCACAGAATGAGTTTGGTAGCATTCCCTCCTGTTCTATTTTTGGAAGAATGTGAGCAAGATTGGCTCAATTCCTCTTTCAATGATTCTTAGAATTCACCTGTGAAACCATCTGATCCTGGGATTTTCATCTTTGGTTTCTTTTTTTTTTTTCTTCATTTCTAAAGAAACTTTAGAGTACACGAATGTTACCTCAAAAATAAAAGGGATTCACATATAACCCAACATAACCCCTCCCACAGTTTCCCCATTGATAGCATGTTTCTTCAGTGTGATAAATTTGTTAAAATTGATGAACACATATTGAAGCATTGCTACTAAGCCTAATGTATAGTTTACATTATGCTTTACATGGCACTGAACGATTTGATATGTTTTCACAAAATGTATAATGACCTGTATAATGGATTGTATCTGTCTTTGCAATATCATGCAGAACAATTCCAATATCCCAAAAATGTCATGTTATCCCTATTTTTCCCTCTCCTTATCCTCAGAACCTCTGGTAACCACTGTCTTTATAACATTGTTACAAGTTCTTCCATTTCTAGAATGAAAATAATTCTACTATGGTTCATAGTTTCAGTCCTTCCTCATGTTAGTTCCTTCCTCAGTCTTGATAATTTTGGGATGGTGAGACCCACTCTTCTTCCAGTTTAAAGGAGCCTTAGATCCCATGGGGCAGATGGATGGAAATGTCTTGCTTGCAGTTGTAGATATTTTCTGTTTTTTTTTTTTGTGATGGGTGTTGTCCATCATCATCCTTTGTTAGTTTTCCTGGGTGTGTCCCACGAATTGGAGAATTGGTGTTGGCTGCAACTCTGCTGAGATTCAGGGTTCAACTGGCACATGAAGAGTTAGAATACTTAAGTTTCTGGGATGTTTACTTACTGGGTATAGTGCTAATTATATGTTCAAGTAAATGGGAAGGAAGAACCATGTGTAGAAAAATTATAAATGAATGTAATAATGATACTTTGTGGAGATATGTGTAACACTGATACATATATTTCAAAGTAAGGCCCATGGTGGGGTGAATATTTCCTGAGGTTGTCTGATCTACCTATTGTGTCTAGATGTCTCTAGAGCCCTCAGGGGCACCCCTGATTAAAGCATTGTCTACTGTGGCAGTCAGTGAGATCCTCCTGAGCCATGCATAAATATAAACGTTGGAATGATATCTAAAAACACATTGAAATATCATAAACATAAAAACTCATTTGTATTTAATATTTCCCCTTTTGATCTAGGTCTTTTTTTTCAAATATAGCACTAGTTGGTGCTTTATCATAATCTCTTTTTTTTTTTTTTCTTTTTTTTTATTATGGGTAAAAATCAAAATTCTCACAATACATACAAACATTTGCAAAATGATATATAAATATATATGCATATATGTGTATTTGCTTACAAAAATGTTATTTATATATATATATATACATATATTTTAAGAGGTGCTTAGATTACCTAAAATATTACATGGAACCCACTGGGATTCCCATGTTGCCCACCTCCCACACCTCCCACCATCATAATCTCTTGGTGCCATGGTGGCTCATCCACAGGAGTCATGTCCCATGCTGGTGGGAATAGAGTGAGTTTATATACTGAGCTTGGCTGAAAGGCCACTTTTGAGAAACAAAGAGTCTTTCTAGAGATAACTCTTGGGCAATATACATTACCAGGCTGTTTCAATTTCACAAGTACAAGGTTCATCAGTACATGCATTAATATCAAGGGCCTGTTGTATTGATCTGTCATCTTTTCAAGGTAATGGCAGCCCTGTACTCTATAGATTCTTGCTACTGTATTAGAGAATGTAGCAGGACTCCCCAGGATGGGAATTCAATATTCCATTGGTTATTGTGTGAGTCTCCATCCACATAAACATCACCCCATGGCCATATGAACACATTCACATTCTGTGGAAGGATGATCCAGCTGCGCCTCTCCCAACACATCCACCCACCACTGATATCCCACACCAGGGAACCTTCAATTCCACAGTTGCAAACCTTCTTAAGTCCAAAACCTCCCCAAAGCCAAAAATAATAATAAAATTAAATAAAATAAAATAATTTACCTAATTAATTAAAAATTAAATTTTTTTTGCATTTTGTCTTTCATCACTGTAAGATCTGTTATATCTTATGTATATTGATAATTTATTCTGTAGGTTCCCCCACTGTCTTATTTTTTTTTCACTTTTTTCCAAGTATATTTAGGTCACATAAACAATATAGGGATTTCTATATACCTCCACCCACTGCCTCCTCCACATCTTCCCTTACCATGATATCCTACATGAGTATGGTATACTTTTTACAATTGACCAGCAAATATCAAAGCATTGCTCCTAATCATGGTTAATGGTTTATAATATGGTTTACCTTTTGCACCATAAACTTTTATAGTTTCAGACACGGTATATAACGGCCTATCTCCTTCAATGCAAGATCATGCAGAACAAGTCCAATGCCCCCAAAATGACCTATGTTCCACACACTCATCCTTCCTCCTCCCCTCAGAACCTATGGCAACCACCAAGTTTCAATTTTTGAAGAATCAGTTTCATAGTTACATGTATTAATATTGAGGGCTTGACATTCTCTTCTGTTTTCTTTTATTAGTCACTGCCTATGTACCCAAGTGATCCTTGCACTCTAATTACGAGCATAGCAGGACTCCCCAGGATGGGGGTTTAAAATTTCTTGTTTATTTTTGTGTTTCTCCACCCACTGAGATGACACCTATGACAAGATGACCACATTCTTATTTCAGAGATGCTTGCCCCATTTGCAACCTTTCCCACATATGTCCCACCACTGACACCTTGCACCAGTGACCGTCCCCTTCCATATTTGCCAAAAGTACATTCTCACCATGTTAGTTTCAACCATAGACTTAAAAATCCCTAATGTTCTCTTGTTCCTTCTTCCAACCCTTTTGCCAGTTTCATGGTTAGTCCACCCCAACCACCACCCCTGCTCACCCACACTTTCCAGCACCATCAACCCCACTCACAAACCTGCACCACAATCAATCCCATCCAGTGCCATATCAACCCCTTCCACCTTATTGTGGGTTTTGCTCATATTGAGCACCAGCTTTACACACTCTACACCTTTTCTGCCTCCTGTTAACCTAACTTCCAGACTGTAGCTCTGTGAGTCTACTCAGTATGCTTAGGTTTTATCAGTAAGGTCATGCAATATTTTTCCTTTAGTTACTGGTTTACTTCATACAACATGAGGTCTCTAAGACTCATTGATGCTTTAATATGTGTCAGTATTTCTTTCCTTCTTACAGCTGTGTAATATTCCATTTTATGTATATACCACATTTCCTTAGCCATTCAACTGTTGATGCACACTTGGATTGCTTCCAACTTTTGGCAATAGTGAATAATGATGTTATGAACATTGGTGTGCATATATCTGTTCATGTCTTTGCTTTCAATTCTTCTGTGTATATATCCAGCAATGGGATTAATGAATCATATGGCAATTCTATAGTTAACTTACTTAGGAACTGCCAAACTGTTCTCCACAGTGGCTGTAATAATCTACATTCCTTGGGATGTTTTGCTGACTGCTTCAATCTCCTTGCTTGTGATTGGTTTGATGATTTCTGCTATTTCTTTTAGAATGAGTGTAGGTTTTTCATGTGCATCTAAGAATTTGTCCATCACATCTATATTGTCTACTTTGCTGGCAATCAGTTTTTCACTGAATCTTCTTATGATGTATTTTACTTCCATTCGGTCAGTGGTAATGCACCCACTCTCATTTCTGATTTTATTTATTTGTATCTTCTCTCTTTTTTTCTTTGTCAGTCTAGCTAAGGGATTGTGAATTCTGTTGATCTTTTCAAAGAACCAATTTTGGTTTTGTTAATATATTTTCTAAATTTCCTTTATTTCTGCTCTAATCATTGTTATTTCTTTCCTTCTGCTAACTTTGGAATTACATTGCTCTTCTTTTCATAGTTCTGCATGTGTTGTTAGGTAATTTTTAATACTATTTTTAATTTTTAACTCCTTTAGATTACATAAATCTTACATAAAAATATAGGGGATTCCCATATGCCCAACTACCTAGCCCTCGCACAAGTGCCCACATTCACAAGATCATTCATTAGTATGGTACATTTCTTACAATTGATGAACATATATTGGAGCATTGCCATTAAGTGTAGATTATAGATTACATTCTGTCCTACAAAATTTAGTAAGTTTTGACAAAATATATGATGGCCTGTATCCATCATTGCAACATCACTCAGGACAATTCCCATGTCCCAAAATTGCCCCATATTACTCTTGATTTTCCCTCACACTCCTCTCAGAACCCCAGGTGGCCACTGCCTCCACATCAATGATAAAGTTCTTCCATTGCTAGAATAACAAAAAGTCTATAGTACAATAACAGTAAGTCTATTCTAGTCCATTGTTCATCCCCCAAACCTGAGGATTCTGGGATGGTGATGCCCACTTTACCTCTAATTGAGAGGGGGCATAGATCCCATGGGTCAGATGGATGGGACTATCTTGCTTGCAGTTGCAGATTATCTCTATTCCTTGGGATGGGCGTTGTCCATCATCATCTCCTTGTTATTTGTCCAGGGTGAGTCCAATGAACTGGAGAGTAAATGTTGCAACTCTCTTGAGATTCAGGGCCCAAAGAACTAAGGATCTTGGACATACACATTTGAAGAATAATGCTAACAATCTGTTCAAATAGAAGGGGCAGAAAAGCCATGTGTAGGGAAACCACAACTGATTCCAACTCTGCACACTGGTGAGTGTAAATTACAAAGTAGGGTCCACTGGCAGGGTGCCAAACTCTTGAGCTCTCTGCCCTGCCTAGAGTGTTTGGATGTCTCTAGTGCCCTCAGGAACCCTTCTATTAAGGCAACATTTACTGTGGCAGTCAATGAAATCCTGCTGAGATGCACATAAGAGTAAATTCTGGAAGGACCTTCTGATTCACTTTGAAGTCTCTTAGCCATAAAAACTCATTTGAATTTCCCTTTTCCTTCTTGTGTTCAAAGTCTTTTTCCAGGTGCATTCCTAGTTGGGACTTTTGATTTGAGCTCTTCCTTCTTTTTAAATGTAATCATTGAGGGCTATAATTTTCCCTCTCAGCACTGCCTTTGCTACATTCCACAGGTATTTTTTGCCCAGGTGCACCCTATCCAACATTTCCCCCCACCTCTGATGCCCTACACCAGTAACTCTCCCCTGCCGTTTTTGCCAGAATAAATTCCCACCATTGAAATTTTAATCACAGACCTGCAAATATCCAGAGATCACCAGCTCTTTCTTCCAACCCTCCCCCTGTTCCATGGATAGTTCAAAGAAACTCCCTCACCTTACTAACCCTCAGAATAGTGCACCATAGAACCCAATCACATCACTACACCACTGTCACCCTTATCCACTGACCAAACACACCCTGCCACCTTATCATAGATTTTGCCCATTTTGAGCATCAGATCAACACCTTCTAATCCTTTTTTGTCTCTTGTTAATCTGTCTTCCAGACTTTAGCTCTGTGAGTCTGCTAAATTTGCTTATGTCATGTCAGTGAGGTCATGTAATATTTGTCCTTCATTGCCTGGTTTACTTCACTCAGCATAAGATCTTCAAGATTCATCCATATTATTCTGTGTGTTAATATTGTATTCTTTCTTACAGCTGAGTTCTTGATATGGTGCCTTTTCATTTTCATTCATCTCGACTGATTTACTGATTTCACTTGCAATTTCTTCTTTGACCCACTGATTAAGATTGTGTTCTTTAAATTCCATATACTTATAAGTATTCCTTTTCTCCAACTGTTGTTGATTTCCAGCTTCATTCCATTGTTATCAAAGATACTGCTTTGTATAACTTCAATCATTTTAAATTTATTGAGACTTATTTTGTGACCCAACATGCGTTCTATCCTGGAGAAACAGTCATAAGAACTTGAGAAAAATATATATTATTCTGATTTGGGGTGAAATGTCCCATATATGTCTGTGAGGTCTAGTTCATTTTTCACATTATTTAAGTTCTCTGTTTCCTTATTGATTCTTTGTCCAGTTGTTCTATTCAAAGATGAAAGTGTCATATTGAAGTCTCCAACTACTATTGTAGAAACATCTATATCCCTCTTCACTTTTGCAATTGTGTGCCACATTTACTTTGGGACACCCTGGTTAGGTGCATAAATATTTATTATTCTTGTTTCTTCTTGTTAAATTGAT
Organism: Tolypeutes matacus; assembly: GCA_026826555.1. Classification (NCBI taxonomy): domain Eukaryota; kingdom Metazoa; phylum Chordata; class Mammalia; order Cingulata; family Chlamyphoridae; genus Tolypeutes; species Tolypeutes matacus. The sequence continues at coordinate 579,245 of JAKSZT010054126.1, forward strand.
CATTTTATTAATATAAAGTGTTCTGTTTCTTTTCTCATAGCAGTTTTATATTTAAATTCTATTTTCTTCAATATTCATGTCACTACTCCAACTCTTTTTTGATTAATGTTTGAGTTGAATATCATTTACCAACTTTTACTTTCAGTCTATTTGTGTCCTTGTGTATAAGGACAGTCTCTTGTAGACAGTATATAAATGGATTATATATTTTATCCATTCTGCCAGACTGTGTCTTTTGATTGGGGAGTTCAATCCATTAACATTTAACCTTATTACTATGAAGGTATTGTTTACTTCATGCATTATATCTTTTGACTTTCCATTACCTTATGTACTCTTTTTGTTGCCCTTACTAATAATCTTCTTTTCTACACTTTTCTCTAGGCCTTATCACTTGTCTTTTACTTTCAGGTTGCAGCAGTCCCTTTAGTATCTCTTTAAAATTCAGTTTCTTCATGTCCTACTATTAATTTTTTATTAAGTACAAAGACTTTAAAATCACCCTACATTTTGATGGAGAACTTTTCCAGATAAAGAATTATGATGCTTCAGAATTCTCTATCGTTGGCATTTAACATTCTGAATAGTAGGTGTCTCAGAATCATTCTATTTGGATTTATTCTATTTGGGGTATGTTGTCCTTCTTGAATATTGATATTTTTGTCTTTTATAAGGGTTGGGAAATTTTCATTCATTATTTCTTCAGATATTCTTTCTGCCTCTTCTCCAATTTATTCTCCTTCTAGGACAACAATTATGCATATATTTGTGCATTTCACATTGTCATTCAATTTGCTGAGTCTCTGTCCCATTTATTCCATTCTTTTCTTTCTGTTCTCCTGTCTTTTTAAATTCAGATGCTCTGTCTTGCACCTCACTTATTCTTTCCTCAATCATTCCATATATTTTATTATATGCTTCCAAAGTATTTTTAATCTCTTCCACTGTGTATTTAATTCCCATAAGGACTGTTACTTTTTTGCAAGGTTCCAAATTCTTCTTTGTGTTTAACCGTTATCTTCTTAACATCTTCAATCTCTTTGCCACTTCAGTGATGTGCTTCACATTTAGTTATAAAACTTTAGGATTATTCCTTTTAGAGTCAGGAATAAATATAGCATCTCATCAATTACCATTACTTTTACAATGTCCTGGTAATTCATCCAATATAATATGAACTAAAATATACCTAGGTGTTTGAAATTGTTATTAATATTAATAACAATTAGAGTAATTATTAATGTTTTATTGCAAAAAGAATGGCTAGTGCTACAAAGGTTTTAATGGGGGAGAAAATGAAGGAAAGAACATTCTTGATGGAAAAGATCACTTTGAGGTTAAAGATTCCTACATTCCCAGCAGTGTTGACCATTGAGAAGCCATCAGTGAAGCTGATGAAGGGGTGATTGTTTTGGGAGCTAGGAAAGCCTTAGAGCAGTAGTCCCTAAACTTGAACACCCATCAGATTCCCTGGAAGTTCCATTGTAGGACAATGGAAATAAATGTAAATAATAATTCAAATATAATAGGAATTAATTATAACACATTTCTAATTTTTATATTGCAGTTATATTGGACTTAATAATCTCTAAGAATGAAATAAATTATTGGTTTAACTATTTAATTTCCATTTAGGCAATAATTATTTCTAGATAATTAAATTTGTATTTGGGAATTCTCCACATCTTTTTGGAATGAATTATAGCAGATAACATTTAGACAACTCATAATTTTATGATACAGAAAAACTCAAAATCTTTCCAACAGTAGTGATGCTAAATCATTATTGATCAGATAGATTATTTTAAAGCATATGAATAAGATATGGTAAAAAAAAAAATGAAGTATACAATATATCTCTTCTCCAGTCCTCCTCAATTAAAAGCAAGTGTTTATTTTGTATGAAAAAAAAATTACAGAATCCTGATCACAGGAATAATTTGCCAGTTGCACTATTTATTGTTCATATATTATAATATTGTTATTTTACATTTATCTTGTCTACTCTAGATCTTTTTTGGATACTATATGCATGGAATACCTTTTTCCAACCTTTCACTTTTAACCTGATTGTGTCCTTACATCTGAGGTGGGTCTCTTGTAGACAGCATATAGATGGCTCATATTTTTTTTTATATCCATTCCATAAGTCTATGACTTTTGATTGGGGAATTCAATCCATTAACAGTCAGTGTTATTACTGTAAAAGCATTAATTACTTCCTCCATTTTGTCCTTGGGCTCTCTGTTGTCATATCTTTCTATTGTCTTTCTTCTTATCCTTCAGTTTGCCCTTCCTAATAATGTTTATTTCTAAACTCTCCCACAAATCTCTCACCCTTGTTTTTGTTCTATCAGGGTGAAGCACTCCCTTTAGTGTCTCTTGAAAATTAATATTTCTTGGTGAAAAGAATGTGGATATGTGGTGAATTCTTGAAATTCATAAGGACATCCTGAAAACTGACATGATATATACAGATATAAAAATCAACAGCTTCCCTAATGTAATAGTAATATTGAGATTAAGGGGGAATCTCATTCTTAATAACACTAAATCTAAAATACCCTAAGATATGGTTAAAAAGGAATAAATATAACATATAATTTTAAAACCTGCAGGAAAATTTACCAAAAAAGGACTTAAATATCTAAAGAGAAACTTGAAACTCCTGTTACCAGAATAGGAATCTGAACATAATAATTATGTCATTTTTTCCAAATTATTAATAACTTTCATGTAAGATACATAAATTTTCTCACAATATGAGTAGAAGAGTCTAAAGTTAATCAGAAAGAATAAACTGGAACAAGGAAAAAAAATTAAGATAGACAGAATACTAGGTCTCTTCTCACAATTTAAGTATTGTATGAAGATAGAGAATTATAATATGGGGTAAAACTTGCTTACTACAACAGAATAAGAGTCATGATCATGAATATCATTTACAAAAGTATTATTAAGAATTATGAATTTGGATTTCCTGTAAATATAATTCTTGCTTACATAGGAATAGAAAACTATCAGAGATTCCTTGTGAATCTCACCCTTTAGTTAAAAATTTGCTATATTGGGAAGCGAATGTGGCACAAGCGATAGAGCTCCTGCCTACCACATGGGAGGTCCATGGTTCAGTTCCTGGTGCCGCCTAAAAAAGACAGAAAGCTGGTGCAATGGGTAGGTGCAGCAAGCTGACATAACAAGATGATGCAGCAACAAGAGACAAAAGAAGAAAATCATGATGAGAGACACAACAAAGTAAGGAACAGGAGTGGCTCAAGTGATTAGGCACCTCCCTCCCATATCCGAGGGCCGGGTTTCAGTTCCTGGTGCCACCTAAAGAAATGAAGATGAACAGACACAGCAAGTGCAAACAATGAGGAGGTGGGAAGAAATGAATAAATAAATCTTTTTAAAAAACTGCTATATTTTCATCATCTTTATCTTGAGTGATGTGCAGGTATTTGTGTTGGAAATATGCATGCTTATGAAAGGAAAAACATGGAACTCATTATTTGTATGCTTTTATGGAGGAGATGTATGTATCAAATATCGTTAAAATTAAGGGCACTTGAGTAGAAGCAAAGGTAATGAAAGTATAAGGAATGCGTAGAAATTCTATAAAACACACCTGAAATTGCTTTCTTGTTTTTTCCACCAATCTGCACATTGTCCATTCTTCAAACACTTATTTGAGTATAAACCCCATGAAGTCTTCTTTGACCATGTTAGAACTTCTTGCATGAATTTGCAATGAGATTAGACCTATATAATACGATTTTTTTCTATTACAGTCCTCAGTTAACTTTACTTTGATTCTAAGTTCTCTCGGGTAACTCATAAGTTCTTATAAGAAGATGAGAAGTGATAATGTACATTAGATAATACACTGATTATAAGATCTATCCTAATTTTAGATATTTTAGACATGTTAAGATAAAATAAACCTGAAATTCAGGATCTAAGTAATGTGGGAAATATGTGTTTGCTGGTGTTTAAAATACATAAGTGTTGGGGAGCGGTTGTGGCTCAATCAGTAGGGCTCCCGTTTACCATATGGGAGGCCCCGGGTTCGGTTCCCGGGGCCTCCTGGTGAAGGCAAGCCCTCCCACACGGCGTGGTTAGCTGACCCAGTGAGCACAAGCAGCAAGGGGGGGATAAATGAATAAATAAATAAAATCTTTTAAAAAAAATACATAAGTGCGTGTGTTCCTTCTATAGCTATTATAATACATCTCAAAACCAGGGACTAATACATTTTAAGACCTTATAGTACTTAGCACCAGTGCTGAGCACATGTACCATATGTGTGTGTTTTGTTTTTGCAACAGCTTTATCGAGATATAATTCACATACCGTAAACAACATCCATTTAAAATGTACAACTCAGTCGTTTTCAGTATATCCTCAGAGTTGCATGACCATCAATACAATCAATTTTAGAACTTTATCACCCCAAAAAGAAACCCTGTACCCTTTAGCTATCACTCCTCAAATCCTTGATCTCCATGCTTTAGCCTTAGGAAGCCACTAATCTACATTCTCTCTTTATAGATTTGCCTACACTGGAAATTTCATGTAAATGGAACCATTTAATATGTGGTCTTTTGTAACTTGCTAATGCAGTGCTGTTGTTTTTCCAATTTCATTGATGCATATAAATAAAGCATAAATCCATCCAAAGAGTATAATCAATGGTATTCAGTGTAATCACATGTTTGTGCATTCATCCCCAGTCACTCCCCGAACACTTTCATTGCTCCAATAATAATAAACAAATAAACATAAAACTCATCACCTCTCAATCTATGCCTCTCCTGCCATACATAGCTGCTATTCTTTTTCCTTCTCTCCAGTATATTTGTATTTATATTTTGTAAAAGCAGTCTTATATATGCAATATCACCCATATTCGTGTTTTACATGAGGTTTTACTATCTTATGCAGTCTCATGTTACAGTTTTTAGCTTTCCTTCTAGTAATATACATGATGTTAGACTTTCCTTTTCAACCATTGTTATATCCATATAATAGCACTGCTACTTACAAACAACATGATACACTTTCACCATTTCTATTCATTTCCAAAGATTTAGAAACAACCATTTAACCAATTCTGCACAGATTAATCCTCAGCTTTCCATTCTCTACCCTCCTTCTAATTTCTGGTGACCTATATTCTAATTATTACCTGCATGAGTTTACACAGCATATTTAGTTCATAATAGCACAATTATACAGTATTTGTCTTTTTCTTTCTGACTTAGTGCAGTGTTTTGTTGAGGATATTGATGTCTATCTTCATAAGCGATAGGGGTCTGTATTTTTCTTTTTTGTGGTATCTTTGTCTGGTTTTCTCATCAGGGTAAGAAATGCCTTATAGAATGAGTGGAGAAGTGTTCCCTTCTCTTCTGTTTTATTTGGAAGAGTTTGTGAATAATTGGTTCTAATTCTTTAAATTTTTGTAAAATTTACCAGTAAAGCCATCTGGGACTGTGATTTACTTGGAGGGAAATTTTTTATTACTAACTTAATCTCTTTACTTGTTGTATGTCTTTCAGATTTTCTATTTTTTCTTGCATAGACCATCTTTAAAACTTTTTGTATTTATTTGACATGTGAAGAGGTTTTATCCCATAGTATCTTGCATTCCAATTTACAAAGTATTTTAATGTAAAAGCTTCAAGCCCATTTATTATTATTGTCCATTTGAGTTAAAAACCGACACTCAAAATGTTTATGTTTGGGTTTAGCCTTGTTCCTAGGGTTTGTGAACTTTATCACAGAGGATTTAAAAGTAGTTCCTTCATTCCAAATTGTATAATTTCTCTTCCTCCCATATTCATAATAAATAAGTTTATTACCTATTTGGGTTTAGAGATCTTCCAACTTCCAATATATTTGAATCTATAAACCATTTTTATTATGAGAAGGGACCAAAGATACACTAGTTTTTTCCCTAATACATCTTATTGCTTCAAACTTTGATAAGTGCAGTTGAAGTTTTACAAAAAGATAACATATTTTTGCTTCTAGCTATGATAGAATAGTTTATATCAGATCAACCCTTCTATGGAGAAAAACCATAAAACTGGCAATAAATACAAGACACAGTGAAAATATCCAAAGAAGCCAGGACTTGAGGATTAAATATTGTATACAAAAGGTTGTAGTGAATTCAACATTCTCCTCTACTTTTTTCCTTCTTTTCCTTTATTTTTATTCATTATTATTATTTATTATTATTTATTATTTATTAGAGAAATTAAGCTTTCCAGAAAAATAGTGCAGAAAGTACAGCATTCCCATATATCCCCCCCACACACAGTTTTCCCATTAATAACATTTTGTGTTAATGTAATATCCTTGTTGCCATTAATCAAACAATCTTATTATAATAATACTATTAACTATAATCCATATTTTACATTAGGGTTTATTGTGTTGTACAGTTCTATGTTTGTTTGTTTTTTTATTTTATTCTGGTAGCATATATACAAATTAAAATTTTCTATTTTAACCGCTTCCAAATTCAGTGGTGTTAATTACATCCACCATGTTGTGCTACCATCACCACCATCCATTACCAAAACAAGGTGTTCACTAATTAATAAGTGATATGGATGGAGAGAAGTGCCTCAGAACTTTCAGCACAAATGAGGAAGCCAGAAGGCTTTAAACCTTTATCTTTAACATGCTGAAAAGAGATACTTTCCAATCTTCAATGTCTAAAGTCAAGAAAATGACATTATCAGAAAAAAATAAAGAAAGAAGAAATGAATTGTCCAAACTAAAATAAAAATTTAGGGGAATTCTACAGGCAGAAAGAAAATTATCTCAAATGAAAGCATGAAAATGCAGTAAGTAATAAAGAGCAATGAAAAGTAAATACGTGGATAAATATAAATGGATATTGATTTATAAAACAATAAATATAAGTGGTGTCAAAATGTATGGCAATTACTTAAAAGATTGGAGAGGAGCATATGGATTTAAAGTGTCCTAACATCTCTGCATTGTCCTGGAAATGTATGAAGTAATAATTGATAGTAGAATTAAATAGTCCCAAAATAGTGGTGTAATCTTTAGAGTAATATTTAAAAATAATAAAATTAGGTATAACTAACAGTTTAATGGATGAGTGAAAAAGGGATAAAATATATTTGGTTACTTCAAAAAATACAAGTTAAAGGGACAAAGTACAGATGGCCTATTAAAAAATAAAAAGTAAAGTAGTAGATACACCCAAATATATCAATAATCACATTAAATATATATGGAAAAAATATCCCAATTGAAAAATAACATCAGTCTGGATAAAAGGTTACCCCAAATATATACATACACAGGACGTTCCATAAATATATGGTCTGGGAAATGTTGAAAGTAAAAGGATGAATGAAGATAGACGAGGCAAATACTAACTGAAAGAATGCTGGCATTGTTATACTATCATCTGACAAAGTAGAACTTAAGACAAAAACCATTGCTGGATATACAGACATTGCACAATGATGAAGAGGCAATCTACAAGGAAAATATAAAAGTTATTTTTGTGTGCACAATAAAATAAACAAAATAAAACCAAAATTTAAAAAGTCAAATTCACAGTGAATGTTGAAAATTTTAACCTATCTTTAACTAAAAAACTGCAGAAAATCAATAGACATATAGAAAGTTTTAACATTACACAACATGAACTAGTTGACATTTGTGGAACATAGTACTAGTAACTTCAGAATTCATTCATTTCAAATGCACATGAAATAAACTATATTCCAGTTCATAAAGTGATTTTTTTACAAGTTTCAGAAGATTACACTCTTACAGAGTGTCCTCCAACCTTATTGGAATTAAGCCAGATATCAGTAACAAGCAGACATATTTGAAAACATAGCTGTACACTTCTAAATAATCTATGGGTCAAAGAAGAAATAAAAAAGAAATTTAGAAAATATTTAAAACTGAATGATAGAACACTCTAGGTGTTAAAAGCTATGAGATTAAGCTAGAGCTATAATGTTTTGTTCATGTTATCTTGTGTAAGGTATGGGAAGACCAGATACAGATCAAGAGAGAAAGATCAGAAGAATTTGAGAGATTTCTTACTCTCATAGTTCCCTGGAGAGAGGACATCAGGGAGAGGGCATCATGCCGTGTAGGGCCAAAGGGAGAAAACACCAGGATCAATCTCAAGGCAGAGAGAGCAAGTGGGACTGAGAAAGTGTCTTTATTGTGATTTCTGTGGGAAGCATGCAAGGTGGGGCAGGAGCACACCAGAGAGGGGCTGGCTGACTATATTTGAAAGTGACATCCCCTCAACTGGGGTCAGAATTATCTAGGCATAACAAAAGTATAGGTGGGATTTGGCCATCTGGTATCACCCATAAATGTTAAAGCATCAATTTACAGAAGCTAAAAAATGTGGTTAGTGCACGTACTTACAGTAAAATGTATAGGCTTAAATAAGTATTTTATAAAAGGAAACAAGGTTGAAAATGATTATTTAATTATTCCTTCAAAAAGTTATAAAAATAGAGAATTTTAAAAGAAGGAAAAGAAAATAATAGATAAGATAAAAAATTTATCATAGAGAAAAATCAACAAAACCAAAAGTTGGTTGTGTGAAAAGACTAATATCACTGAAGTATTCCTGATTTTTAAAAAAGAGAGAAAACACAAATTGGCAGTATCAGTAATGAAGAAATGAACATGCCTCCCTTGCAGGCATTAAAAATATTTAAAAGTTTTATAAAAACGATTTAGCAATACATTTCATAATTTAAATAAAATTAGTAAAGTACATAAAACAAATTATCAAAGTGATAAAAAAATAATAGAAATTCTGAATTGTCCTATACCAAAGGAAGAAATTAAATCCAAATAAATAAATCAATAATAAAATTTTATAAAAAATTTTTTAGTTACAGGTAGTTTCAGCAGTAAATTATTCCTAAAGTTTAAGGAAGAAATATCAAACTTTAACATAGTTAAAGTTTTAGCCTTTTGTGGAACCCCAAAAATTGTGTTCTTAAATTGAACTTATTGTGAACCTTTAATTAGATTAGATCAATGAAGGGCTATTTGATTAGATTGCTCCAGTGGGGCATGACCAAGGGTGGATATTAATCCTTTATAAATGGATGAATAAAAGCTGCAGACAAAGGATAAAAGCCACAGTGACAGAGAGAAGTCTCCAGAAGTTGAAATCAACAAACCTGGGAGAGAGAAAAGCCACAGACAGAGCAGGCCTAAGCAGAACTAGCATCAGGGCCCAGAGCAGAGGGGAGAGATGAGCAGCTGCTGCGATGCACACTGTCATGTGCCTGGAGGAAAAGGCAGAGACCAGCAGCACTGGCATTGTGCCTTGTTACATGGCAGGAATCCACAATCACCAGCAGCTTACCTTCAGGGAGAGAGCATTGACTGATGCCTTGATTTGGACATTATTCTCAGCCTCAGGACTATAAGCTTTTAACTAAACAAATCCCAGTGTAAAAGCCAACCCATTTCTGGTAGATTGCTCCCAGCAGCTTTTAGCAAACTATAATGCCTTCTCATCTCATTTTTTGGGAAGTAGCATAATCATGATACCAAAATATATTCCTAATGCAGCAACATGGGTGAATCTCAAACATAATGTGTGAATAAAACTAGACATAAAAGAGGAAATACTTTATGAGTCTATTTATATAAATTTCAATAAAATATTCTAATCTTTGGTGGTAGTAATTACAATAGTGGTTACTTTGAGGAATGAAATAACTTGGAAAACAGTTTGGGGAAGGCTTCTGGGCTATGAGTTATTTTTCATTTCTTGATTTGGGAGCCAGTTACATGGGTATGCGCACTTTTTAAAAATTCCTCAAGCTATTCATTTATGATTTGTGCACTTTTCTGAATTTATTATATGTCAATACAAAGTTTAAAAGTGATAAGCAATTTTTTTTATAAGCTCATGGACGAAGCTTAAGGAAAAATCTTAATTAAGAATCAAACTGCCTAAATTGCTTAAGATGTGTTGAAGTTGCCACTTAATTGATGTGTTGGTCAAGTGGCCTGTCCATTCCATTATCATGTAGCCTCACGGAACCTACCTTGGTGACCCTTACACAGGTGATTTAATCTTTTTACAAAGCAGTTTCTTTTATTATAGGTTTTACTTCCATATTTAAAGCAAGCAACTGTGCTAAACAAAGGAGATGGGTTAATTTATCCTTTAAAATCCTATAAAAATGCTAAATGCTAGCAAATGAAATCTACAACTTAAACAATCAATTTTCACAAGTGAATGTATAAGCTCAGGAAAAAACAGCCTGCCAAATTCATCGGGTGTTCTGTATAAATATAATTTTAAAGTGCTTCCAGTTTGTTCATGCCATGCGATCTGCCAAATGGCTCTGGGAATGGAATTTTAATCTCTAATTGCAAATTCAGGGATTAAAATGGTTACATTCAAAATGTGCTGGGAGACCAACTAACAATTCAGAAAGAAAAAAAAATCTGTATCTGCAGGTTTTGCTGGCATGGATTTTTTTCTGGAAATGATAACCTGGTACCAGGTCTTTCACAATCAGAAGTGGAAAAGGAAAATAACTTGCTTCAATTGGTTCCAACTGTCTGGGCCTTGGATAACTCCAGCTGATTTTGACTGTGGAACCAGAGTAAGAATGGACAATTCTACTCTTTCATATCCTTAAAAATGAGGGCATTCTTTACCTGGCATTTAAACAAAACAAGGAACACTTTTTTATTTTGGCAGCACCTGTCCCAAATTTAAATGAATACATAGAAAAAAAAATACAATTGGAAATGGTAAGTAGAAAAAATCTACATTTGACCAACTCATACTATGCTTCTAAATTGGGTAGAAATTTATGAAAATATTTCAACTAATTTTTTTAGTTTCAATGTCTACTATATAGCTATTTCTGTCAATTTGCCTTCTTTCTGAACTTTCTCTTACTATTTCTTCACAAAGTCTTCTGTTGCTGTGTACAGCCATATGTTAAATGTGCACACCATGCCTTCACCCTGCTCTGTGCCCTTGCATTGCTTACTTGGACTGCCCTCTGCCAAGCCAAATCCGTCTCCATGATGACTTTGACAAAGTGAAGGGTCATTATGAAATAAGATTAGGTATATTTATGAATTCATTACCAGAAAAATTTTAACTTGATTTTATTGTTCTTCATTTGGTTTATATGTATATATTTAGTTTAATCAACTCCAGATCAGGGATTATGTCTTGTTTTATGTTTCCTAATAAAAGAGAGAGTAGAAGGGCACTTATAAAATCAAAGCAATTTTTATAAATTTAGCACAAGGACCATGTAAAGATTATAATGCATAATATTTTGACAATATAAAAGATTATTTTTATAAATGTTCATTTCTTCATGCTTTGTATGAGTTTTTCAAATGGACCACAGCTATACACGGATACATAGTTAAGCTACTCATTCACCCTACAATGAGCCTATAATGAAGAGTTATCTTCTTTCCTCCCTCCCTTCCTTCCTTCCTTCTTCTCTAAAATGACCCAGAAAACCCAATGGAATTAATATTATGTGCGGTGAACAGCCCAAATGGGAAAATATCAGATCTCTTTGAATCTCAGGCTGGAATACCTGGGATGAATCAAGAGTAATGTTGTCTCTGAATATTGGCTTTGTTAATGACCAGCTACTGAAATTTAAACAAACTTCTTCTTGGTAAGGGGAGAATGGAGGAAGAATGGACTTCTAAAACATGGGTAGTATAAATAGTTCTTTAAAAAGCAACTGGCAACTCAGCATAATGACAGGCAGTGGGAAAGTCAAAGTTTGAATGTGTATATCCTTGATGATCTGAGCATTAGATTCACCTGTCCATAAGAGTTGACCCGAAGGGGAATAGCATCCCACTTTGGAAATCCCAATGTTATTTAAAATGAAATGGAACATAGGGCATTTTTAGAGCATTGGAATTGTTCTGCAAAAAATTGCAATGGCAGATGCAGGCCATTATACGTTTTGTCAAAAGTTATAAAACTATACAGTACAAAGTGTAAACTGTAATGTAAACGATAGACCTGGCTAGTAGTAATGCTTCAATATTGATTCATCAATTTTAACAAATGTAGCATACTTATGTAAGATATTATTAATAGTGGGAAAATGTGTGTGTGTGGGGGGTGTTATATGGGAATCCCCTATATTTTTTTCCTTTTATCTTTTTTCAGTTATATTTTTAATTTTAAAGAAGCTTTAGATTACATAAATGTTACATAAAAAATATAAGGAATTCCCATATGTCCCATTCCCTCCCCCACCCACACTTTCCCATATTAAAAAATGCTTCCGTTATTGTGGTACATTTGTTACAATTGATGAACCCATATTGAAGCATTGCTACTAACCATGGTCTACAGTTTACATTATACTTTACACTCTGTCCCACACAATTTTGTAAGTTTTGACAAAATATACAATGGCCAGTATCTGTCATGCAATGTCGTGCAGGACAACTCCAATGTCCCAAAAATGCCCCCATATTACATCTATTCTTCCATCTCCCATCCCTCAGAACATCTGGTGACCACTGCCTTTACATCAGCAATAAGAGTTCTTCCATTGCTAGAATAATAATAAGTCTATAGTAGAATAATAATAACTCTACTTTAGTCCATTGTTCATTCCCCAGTGTTGAGGATTTGGGATGGTGATGCCCTTTGCTTCTAATTGAGAGGGGGTTTAGAGCTCATGGGACAGATGGATGGAGCTATCTTACTTGTAGTTGCAGACACTCTCTGTTTTTTGAGATGGGCATTGTCTATCATCATCTCCTTGTTAGTTGTCCTGGGTGATTCGAATGAACTGGAGAGTGGGTGCTACATCAATGCTGAAATTCAGGACTCAACTGGCACATGGACGGACCAAAGTCTCTAGGACACATATTTATCAAGTATAGTGCTAATTATAAGTTCGGATTAAAAGGGCAGAAGAACCATGTTAGAGAACCTATAAATGAGTCCAACTCTGTTACAATGCAGACCATAAATTCCAAATTAAGGCCCACTGATAGAGTGCCAAATTCCTGAGCTGTCTGCACTGCTTATAGTTTCTGGATATCTCTAGAACCAAATGTCACTGTACATACAAGACAACAGATCTTACAGTGATGAATGACTCAATATCTAATTTTTTTTTTATTATTTCAAATTGTTTTAAAATTTTTTTTGTATTTTATTGGTTATTTTTTAAACTATTATTTCATTTTCTTACAAATTTTATTTGGTTATTTTCTTGGCTTCACTTTTGGAGAGGTTTTGAATCACAGAAGGGTCACAACAGTGGCAGGGGAGGTTCACTTGTGTGAGATGTCAGTGATGTGGGGATGCATGGGAAGGGGTTCACCTGGGGCATGCCTCTAAGTCATGTGAATATGTTCAAGTGTTTGTGGGGCATTGTCTCGGTGGGTGGAGATCCACACAATAACCAAAAGAATACTGAATTTCCATTCTGGGGAGTTCTGCTACATTCTCTAATAGGAGAGCAAGAATCCCCCGAGTGCAAGGGCAATGTCTAGTGAAGGAAGACAGACCATTAAGCCAGGCCATTGACATTGATGATTGTACTTATGAACCTTTTCTTATGAAATTGGTACTTAGCCTGGTATTATATACTGCCTAAGAGTTACCTCCTGAAAGCCTCCTTGTTGCTCAAATGTGGCCTCTCTCTAAACCAAACTCAGTATATAAATGCACTACCTTCCCCCTGGCGTGGGACATGAATCTTGGAGCCGAGGAATTATTACCAAGTACCAACTATAAATGCATTTGGAAAAAGACCTTGACCAAAAGGGGAAAGTGGCAAGGACAAATGAGTTTTTTGGCTTAGAGAATTCAAAGTGAGCCAGGCGTTCACTCCAGAGGTTATGCTTATGCAAGTTTCAGTAGGATCTCAATGACTGCCACGGTAAACAGTGCACCTATACTTTTTAAAAAAAGATTTATTTACTTATTTATCCCCACTCCCCTCCTGTTGTCTGCTCTCTGTGTCCATTCGCTATGTGTTCTTCTGTGTCTGCTTGTCTTCTCTTTAGGCAGCACCAGGAACCAATCCTGGGTCCTTCTTGAGTGGAAGAGAGGCGCTCAATCTCTTGTGTCACCTCAGCTCCCTGGTCTGCTGTGTCTCTTATTGTCTTTCCTCTGTGTTTCTTTATGTTGCGTCATCTTGCTGCATCAGCACTCCACATAAGCCAGCACTCTGCATGGGCCAGCTCTCTGCACGGGCTAGCTTGCTGCATGGGCCAGCTTGCCTTCACCAGGAGGCCCTGGGAATTGAACCCTGGACCTCCTATATGGTAGACGAGAGCCCAGTTGCTTGAGACACATCTGCTTCCTGCCCCTATACTTTTTTTTGTTGTTGTTTGTTTGTTTGTTTGTTTGAATTTTATTTGCAAGTCACTAAGAGGGGTACCATGCTTTTCACAAGAGAAACATTTTTCTGGGAAAGTCCACTTTTATAATGTTCCAAATACATAAACTAATGTTTTACAATTTTTTTGTTCAATTTGTCACACATTTTTCATTTCAGAGCTTCATATATCAACTATTATGTAATAAGATGGTCTGCTTATGCATCAACATATCTACCCCCTTTAGGACAAATATATCAACAGCAATTATCTTTAATGAAATGATTCTTTCAATGTTTTCTTTAATAACATTGACAAATAAAAACCCTTGATAAAATATTTTAAAAGTGATAAAACATTTACCAACTAAAACTGACCTTTGAGATAATATGAAATATTTGAAATAGCAAAAAAGTTTTAACTTAGAGATTTAAAAAAAAAAAAGGGAAACAAGGAATGTCTCCTTATATACTAGAATATATGAATAACCAGGAAGATTACAATAATTTATAATAAAAATATTATGCATCTATTTCATTATTTAATTAATGAAAGTGGACATGTTTATAGAATTCTCCTGTTTCTTTGTAGGACTTAATGCCAGTTTATCCAAAAAGCAGACTAATCATCATGGTTCAAGGCAGCAGAAAAACATAAGACACCAATTTTGGTTAGTGTTTAGGTAAGAATTTTCAATAAAACATCACCTTTGTCATCATAGGAGAAAGTAAAACTCTGTTATACTGCCTTACACAGGGTTTTATGGTTTAATGTTTTTAAATTATTATTACACATTAAAGGTGTGCCATAAACTTTTTAGTATATGGGCTTTCTAATTATTTTATTTATTTATTTATTTATTTATTTATTTTTAAAATTTATTTATTTTTTATTGTGGGTAAAAATCAAAATCTTCACAATACATACCAACATTTGTAAAATCATATATAAATATATATGCATATATGTGCATTTGCTTACAAAAATGTTATTTATATATATATATATAAATATATTTTAAGAGTTGCTTAGATTACCTAAAACATTACACGGAATCCACTGGGATTCCCATGTTGCCCACCTCCCACACCTCCCACCACATCCCACACAAACCGCCCCTATACTTTTGATGTAACTTTTCTGTCATCTAAAATTTCTCTAAAATAAACTTAAAGAAAAAAAAAAAAAACTACATGAAGAATCATCCAATAAGTCTACTTTGAGGAGGCCAGGAGAATAATGTGAAAAAGTAACTGTGGATTCCACAGTGATATGGTCCACGGCTGTTTTAAAAATGTGATTTTGTTAAAACAAAGAAAAATAAAAAGCTCTCCCAAACTCTTAACTCTCAAAACCCCAAACCTTTCAAACTGCTTCCCCAACACACATATTTCTAACATGATTCATTTGTGAAATAGAGTAAAAACAATTAATACAACCTTTCATACTCTAGTCTCTAGTTAAGTAAAATGTGACAGATATTGTGTCAGTGTGATATTTTTTTTGAATTCTAAAAAGAGATACTATGTTTGTAAACTTGTCTGTTCCACTGGGCATGATAATCCTTTGATTATTATATTAGTCAGCCAAAGAGGTGCTGATACAACATACCAGAAACTGGTTGGTTTTTATAAAGGGTATTTATTTGGGGTAGAAGTCCACAGTTATCAGGCCATAAAATGTAAATTTCTTCCCTCACGAAAGTCCATTGCCATGTGTTGGAGCAAGACAGCTGTCGACGTTTGCCAGGGTTCAGGCTTCTTGGTTTCCTCTCTTCCCGGGGCTCTGTTTCTCTCTGGGCTCAGCTCTTGTTTCCTCCATAAGGTCAGCTGCAGACTATCAGGTGAATGGCTTGTCTCTATACCTGGGCCTTCTCTCCTTCCTCATGAACAAGCTCCTCCATTTGCTCACCTCCCTGTGCCCCAGCATCAAGACTCCAACATCAAAATTACTCCAACTCTGTCCTTTGCCATGCCTTTTATATTTGATTCCCCACCCAACAAGGGGTGGGGCTCAACACCCTACTGACTTGGCCCAGTCAATCCCCTAATCATAACTTAATCATGCCCAGATTAACAGACCAGTTTATAAGCATAATCCAATATCTATTTTTGGAATTCATAACTATATCAAACTGCCAAACTGCTACAATTATCATGCCCAGATTCAGCTGAGATGTCCGCTTAAATTATGTTAAGATTAGGGATTTGATTCAGCCACATCAGTAGGGCATTGAGTTCCCATCCACTTGGCAGGTAGACACTCACACAGAAAAAGACATTGCAGAGGAAGAGAGACAGCTCTTTAGACATAGCAGAGGCCCCAGGAAGAGAGCTGAACCTTATGCCAGCCTACAGCTGAGATCAGAAGAAGCTGGAACCATGGAACCTTAAGGGGAAGAAGGAAGGCTTAACCCTTGCAGACATCGCCCGCCATCTTGCTTCAACACATGGCCAGTGACTTGGGTGAGAAAGTACCTCTTATTGTACCTTCAGTTAAACTCTTTAGAGCCTTGTGACTGTAAGCTTCTACCCCTTTTACCCTTTTATAAAAGCTAACAGAATTCTGGTACTTTGCATCAGTACCCCTTTGGGCTGACTAATACAGATAAGAATGGGTGAGGAATGAGCAAACCAACCCAAGATTTCTATATCTCCTTTTGTCCACCACAGTCATTTACTGAACATGACTTTCCATTTTTCTGTTTTTGTAAACTAGTTTGCATGAAACCACAGAGATTTAATGCCTAAATCTATAAAAATTGATGACTCACACAAGTCTATAATCTATATGATGCATTTCTTATTCTGTGATGATAATATAGATCCAACAATTAAAGAATCATTTCCTTACCCTTAAATATCTAGTAGGTGCTATTACAATGATTTTTGCAGAGCATGTGATTTTTTTTTTAATTTACCAAGACTTACTCAGCGATGCCTGGGAGAATCAAATGGCAAATTTGTAAGGGAAACTTTAAAAATATGTCATGAAGCAATTCTGGTGGGTTCTGCTAGTCTTCTGTAAGGAAATTACAAAACTTACTGGTGTGTGCTAAGGCAAAAGGCAAACAAAAGCAATAACAAAATTAAAGAATATCTTAAATAAAAGAGAAAGTAAAGTTCTTAATGGTAGAAGTCACCCTTAAAATAATTGCTATGCTTTAAAATAAATGCCTCTATCTCCTTAGGCTAGAATCAAACAAATCACCCAGAATTTTATTAACAATTTATTTCCTTCTATTGAGATCAAATTATTCTTGTTAATAAGCTTTGACCTAACTACCACATGCCTATGGTTGACATCAGAATGGAATATACTGTCAAAGCTGGCTGTTTGCATGAGAGATGGGTGTGAAATGGAAGAAATAACAGAAATAGTCTCAGCACCTATTGAATAATTTGGAAAAAATTTGACTGGGCTACATTCTCCTAGGCTGCTTAAATGAAAGTATTTCCAAAAAGCCATGAGCTCCTGTCTTTTACTAGTCTATTTGTCAGAGCAAGAGGAGTTAGGATGCTGAAAGGAAAGCCATTAAAGTGACGGAGGGGTATGTGGGAGGAATAGAAAAGGCTTCAAGCTGGATATTTCAGGCAGAGGTGAAGGGAAAGTATGAGTGGTAGAGTCAGGAGTGACAGAATATCTAAAGCCAGTGCTGAAAGGCTATGGCTCAAAGCATGCTTTCCAGGGGCTTCTCATCATCACTCATGAATGAGGGAAATGTGTAAAGCAGTTTCTCTGTTTGGTACAAGGGCAGAGATTAAGAGTTGGAGAGAAGAGTCATTTACATCTAGAGTCTTCAAATCAGTTACACCAGTGAGAACTGGCAGCTACCAAGTTTTTTATATAGGAATGGGACCTGTGTCTTCTTCAAAGTCCTGTTACATTTTCTTCACAGGCCAACAGACAGCTGCCCAAGTAATTGTCTCTTCACAGGCCACCAGACAGCTGCCCAAGT
>JAKSZT010054126.1:597609-634697 GCA_026826555.1 Tolypeutes matacus
AAGTAATTGTCTCTTCACAGGCCACCAGAAAGCTGCCCAAGTAATTGTCTCTTCACAGGCCAACAGACACTTGCCCAAGTAATTGCCCGCCCCCCACTCCTGGATATTTGGGGGTCCTCATAACTTCAGTTGATATGAGGTGATGACAGTGGATTTACTGTCCTCTGTACCTTTAAGTGTGCTGATGTTTCTGAGATACATGTTTTAAATAAGTTTCAGAATTTCTTCCTAAATATCTTGATTGAAAATTTTCTGGAGAACTTTCTTTCCAGGAGGTAGCAAAAGATGAACCAAATACATTGGTGTCTGAACATAGTATTTGGTCCTACATTTATCACCCTCACAGAAACACACTTTCAATTGTCAGAATGGCTGTCTAATGCCTTCCAGCTGACACTAGGAATCAGGAGAAATCTACCTTAATTTAATTTGATTTTAGGGGAATCCTTGTTGACAGGCAATAAAAAGATTGGGCTGAATGTCCTAATCCTAAATTATGCAAATATCTGCATTGCTTTATTTCCCTAAAGCAAACTTCACAACAGATAATGGAACTCTTCTCTAGCACTTCAACAATTCTTGTGACAGGTAAGTTTGAGGGCAACCAATGTATGAATAGCATTTAGAGGAGCAAGCCTCATTTGGAAATGGGATATGTGACTGAAGTACCGCTTAAGACTGCTAAACCATATTTATTGGGACTTGGGGCTTAGAAGAATCAGCACTGAGCATATACACAGAAAGAAATGACCTGTCGTTTATGGAAAGTAATATTTTAAAGTCATTCAAACTCTTTCATTCATGAAACATTATTTTTTTAAAGATTTATTTATTTATTCCTGCCCCCTCCCCCCCACCCCCCATTGTTTAGTTCTCCCTGTCTGTTCTCTGTGTCTACTCTTTAGGCAGAACTGGGAACTCATCCTGGTACTTTCCAGAGTGGAGAGAGGCTGCTCAATCTCTTGCACTACCTCAGCTCCCTGATCTGCTGTGTCTCATTATCTCTCTTCTGTGTCTCTTTTTGTTGCATCATCATGGTACACCAGCTCTCTGTGCAGGCCAGCACACCTACATGGGCCAACACTTCTGCACAGGCCAGCATTCCACCTGAGCCAGCTCTACTGCGTCCCGCGATTCAAACCCTGGACCTCCTGTATGGTAGACAGGAGCCCAATCACTTGGGCCACATCTGCTTCCCAATCACCAAACCTTATTTAATACTTCTTTGTGTCAGGCACTGGACTATGCATTGGAGATAGAAAGTTAAATATGATGCTGTATTCCTGGGTTTTCCAAATTGGTCTTTTTGATCATTTATAAAAGTAGATTTCTGGCTTTTTTTTTTTTGAGAATGAAGTCCAGGAATCTTTAATTTTCACAAGAAATACCCAGTTTGAGAGATAGTTGCTTTATCCTGTTTTGTGTGTTTGTTTTAATAAGTTCATACAGTTCTACTGCTAGCTCTGTAGTTCTCTCTCTAAGCTCTTAGGGCACTTTAAATAGTACTAGATTTTGGGGGGAGCTAGAAGGGATTAAAAGACCCAAAACATTAAACTGTAATCGTGTAAGTTCTATTAATCACTTCTTTTATTTTTTTGAAATCCACAGAAATCATTCCACTTTCCTTGATTTTCTTCAATTCGTTTCTCTTTAGAGGTCAAGCGTTTATTTGGATAATAATGAAACAAAGCCTTCCCATGTTGCAGTAAACAGGACCATTTTTTTTTTTTTTTAAAGATTTTATTTTTATTTATTCATTCATCCCCCCCCTGCTGCTTATGCTCGCCGGGTCAGCCAACCACGCCGTGCGGGCAGGCCCGCCTTCACCAGGAGGCCCCGGGAACCGAACCCGGGGCCTCCCATGTGGCAAACGGGAGCCCTACTGATTGAGCCACAGCCGCTTCCCAGGACTATTTTTTGTGTTTTTTTTTTTTTTTTTATCCTGACTTGAAGTGGCCTTTTGCCTCTTATCTATTCTTCAAAGAAAAATATACTCTGTTCTCTACTGCCTCAGGTACAAAGTCCTCTAACAATATAAATAGTTGAATATAAAAAAAACCCGAAAACTTGCACTCTGATCAAGATTTGGCTTAGCAAACATATACTGTACATACTAATTGAATTTGGTACAGAGATTGAAAATCATTGCATTACTGTTGGTAGAAAGGCATGAACAAATGCATCCCTTTAAAAATGAATGAAACAATTGTAATGTTTTAGGACATGAAACTTAGGTGTACAGGAAAACATAATTTACTTTTCCATAAATGACGTAGTTTGTATCTGAAGTGTCTGCTGCCAGAAAACATAAACTTACATCTTGTAGCATACTCATAGTTTCATGGTTTCAAAATATCCTGCTGGCTGACTAATTCTATTAGAGATATGATGTAGATTTTGCTCTGTTTCATTTTATCCTGCATGTTTACAGTTCAAGTATTTTTGGAATCCCTTGCACCAGCAATGAAGCAGTCTTTTAAGAAACTAGTGCTGATGACTAATGAATTTATCTTTGTGTGTGGGGGTAGTAGTGGCTTAAGGCCAGGGGTTTTCAGTGTGGTCCACAGGTAAGCAGCATCAGGATCACAATCATCTGGGAAGTTTTTAGAAATGCAAAGATCTGAATCAGAAATTCTGGCGTAGAGTTAAAGGTTGAGTACCTCTGTCTTAGGCAGTAAGATATTTAACATATTGTTCTCTGGTGATATAATGCTCTGAGCAACTTATAGAAGAAATAGAGGAAATATGGTCAAGAATACATTGTCATCCAAAGAGGAATAACATAATCATCCTCCTCTTGTTCTAAATGTTCTCAATGTTTCTAAAATTGTAAATCAGAGAAGGCAGAGTGGGCCAGCCTAAGAGAAAATGTATCCACTATAACTTTGAATGCTAGCTATAAAACTGTTTAGCTTTTATTTTTTTTTAAATTGCAACTTACACATTTTTTTCCAAATGAGACAATTAGGGGCTCAAATTAGCTTAGGGGGCAAGAGAAGATAAATTGTTGTTTTTAAAATATGCTTTTGAAGTGTTCTTTTGGACAGTGATAAGGTGAGATAGCATCAGCACACAGTGAACAAATCCAGATAAATGATTTACTATGTCCAAAAAGATGGGAGTAGAGGAAAGGGTGGTTTGTGGGAGACTGACCTTGAATTTTATCTCTTATTTTCAAAGGGATTTCTGCTTTCCATTCCATTCCACAACTGTGAATTGCACCTCAGTGAACTCTTTAAAAAGAATATCAATAAAGATGCTTTGCTTTGCATCTGTAAGCCACACAGAAGTTAATGTTCTGCTATCTCTTACCTTTCAACTCTTCTAATTATGCTTGGAAAGAAAAATTTCTTTCCCTCTTCTACTTACTGGATAAGATAATTTAGACAAAGTAAAAATAATCTCTTGGGTGCTGAGGTAAAATAAGATAATTCTTGGCAGTCCTCTGCTCCAAATCCTTAACTGATTGTATTAGTCAGCCAAGGGGGGGGGTTGATGCAAAATACCAGAAATCTCAGATCCTAGTCCTTACCCACACATGGTTCCTCACAAAGCCTTCTTTCTTACAGCTTTCTGATTTTCTAGTTGTTGACCTTGACCCCTTCCTTGTGTTTCAATTGGACATATTGTATAAATACTGCCACATGCAAGATGGCCCATACCTGCCCTCCATCTCACTGCTGCCTCATTCTTTTGTGCAAGTGTCATTTTACTTATTGATTATTTAATCTTTCTTCCATCCAGGGTCTCTTAGTTATATTTTTTCAGATTGTTTCAGGATTTGACTTGTAATAGCAAATTCTGAATTGGCAGCAGCTCTGGAAGTAGAGAGGAACGATTCACACAGATTTCAATGATAATAACTGTTTACCGAGTGTAATGCCACCCAATAGTCTGGAGGAAAACTCGAAACATCAGATATCTAAAGAAACCACAGGCTCAGTCAAATCATTTTGTTGTACCAAAAATAGAGATAAACTTGTGTTCATGATTAAAGCCTGTTTATTGATTTTTATGTATTTTACTGCTATCATTAGGTAATAATTGAACTTATCAATAAATGATGATCATGTTTTATTGGAGGATTACATCCATCCATCATGCTGTTTTCAAAAGATTTACATTTAGGTTTCATTTCTGTCAGCTTCCTACACAGTCCATCTCCCATTCTCCTTTTTTTCATTTCTTTTACTTTAAAATAGGAAAGAGACCACAGGAAAAAGGCACCAATTTTTCTCTCTCCTCAAGACCAAAAATGTTTACTAATACACCACCATTTTTTTCTTTTTTTTGCAAAAAAAAGAAGGAAAAAAAATCCTTCCTGTTCTGATTTCTAACAGTTACCCAGTGACATTCTCTATTTATTACACAGTAACAGATTATAGAATTGAAAGGACTTACTTTAGTCCTATTCCCTAGCTTTATGCCATCAACTCTAATCTTTTCTAGCAGACACCCAGGCTTTGTCCACATCACATCAGAAGACACAGTGTTTCAATGTCATTCTTTATGTCCTCTCCATGGATCTTCTTCCAATATGGTCCCTGACTTTATATAAATCTGGAGAATTTGAGTTGGTGAATTATTCTTGGTGACTATTTAAACAAATATTGTCTATTTCTGATTCTGACTATAAATAATAGCAAATATTTATTGGGCCCTTTTGAAGTTCCAATTCATTGGGCCAAGGAGTTTGCAATTGTGTTCTCATTTAATCTTCACAACAAACTGAAGAGTGAGAGATGGTAGAAACCATTACTTTTCACCCAGTATATATTCTCCCCTTTTTCCTTTAGTAATAATAGGAACCTAGGGGGACACAGGATGTCCACCTACGTAAAAATTACATTTCCCAGATTCTCTTGCAGCTAGTGTGGCCAGATGGCTAAATTATCTTGGCAAATGGGTGGAATTGAACCGTGCAAATTCCAGGCCATAGCTTAAAAGGTGTTAAAATAAAATCTTGAGCAAATTTTGTTGGGATCTCAGGGAGTTTTACTGAATAGATTCATGAAATGGGGAAACAAAGAGAGCAATGAATTTTTATAGGTAGAATAAGCAATACATTAGGAGATAAATTTTATTGTTTTCTCAGACTACGTGTCTTAATATGGTTTGTGCAAGTGTTGCTTGGGATGGAGGAAGTTAGTTGGTGATAACTGATTGGCTGTATTTAAATTTGGTTTCCTGGATGAGCCAGGCATTTACAGGAAATAGAGAATTGCTTAGGTTTTTGGTTTTGCTGATGTGGGGCTTAGCATGGGTGCCTCCATGATGGACCTACTAGATTTTATTTATCAAAAGAAAGTGATGCCTTTCCTTTTATCTCTTGCTGACTAACAAACCACCCCAAAATTTTATGAGGTAAAGCAACAATCATTTATTTTTACTGAGTTCTGGAGCTGAAAATTTGGGCCAGGATCAGCTGACTGATTCTTCTGGCAGTCGCTGAACTGTTACAGCTGTGCTCATCTGCCAGCTACCTGGGGGGCTAACTGTGAGCTGGAACCATAGGTAGTTGTTCTCCATGGTTTTTTTTCATTCAGAGGGCTAGTCTCCACTTGTTTATGCAGTGCCTAACAGGTTTCAGGAGAGCAAGCAAAAGAGTTCAAGACTTCATGAGACTATGATTCAGCACTCTTACACTGTTGGTTTTTGCTGCATTTTATTCGTTAGAGCAAATCACAGGACCAGCACATATTCAAGTCGTGGGGAAATTAACCTCTTTATGGGAGTTGCTGCAAGTCATGTTGCAAAGGGACACAGATACAGGGAAAGATAGAGAACAATGACCATTTTTGTGGTCTACCTCACTTCCTTTCCATTTATTCATTTTCCCACTGGCAGATATATAAACATGAAACGAGCTTAGGCAGCATTTTTTGGACCAAAATTCGGAAGTTATATATTGAAAACCACAAAGCAACATGATAGAATGAGCCCTGTCCCTGGCACCTTAGAGCTTTTTCAGCCCTGATCTGCTTATGGTCAGAGTTATTTGAGAGAGAAATAAACTTCTATCTGATTTATTTCAATGTCATTTTATTGTCTTTGCTATAGCAGTTGAACCACATACCCATTTTACAAATGATAAAATTGAGCTGTAGAAAGACTAAGTAACTTGCCCAAAGCCACCCAGCAGGTAAGCAGCAGTGGCTCCATTTGAAACCATCACTATATGATTCAAGAGCCCATGTGTTTAAGCACTGTACTGCATTTGTACATTGCAACAGCATTTACTTATCTACAAGGAATAAAACGTGAAACGTCTATTTTTCATCTTTAGAAGGAATTTGTGACTTCTATTGGATGGGTACACTAAATGTAAGGTCTCAATCATTTGTAGTTGGAAACATGTTTGGCCTGTATAATTTAAACATCACACACACACACACACATCCTTTAATCATGTACATATTGGTGCTTTGACCAGTCAGCTTTTTACTTCATCGTTTAGGACTTTATGTGATATTATTAATGTCAAAAATGAATGGTTAACCAATCAAAAGAGAAAATATACAAAAGATCAAAACATACTGGGTACTCTTATAATTCATATCTCAGTCTGAGTGTGACAAGAAAGAGGCTCTTTATTTATTTATTCTTGGTATAGAAATAGAAAGATAAGTGAAAAATGGCATAACCATAGCATTCAAGCTTAGGTATTACGGGTATCCACAGTTACAGACAACTTAAATGTCTGAACATTAAGTCAGCCCTGGTTTATATCTATAATAGCACATCCTACTATGCTAATTAAGTTTGAGATGACATCGTTTGTTGGGCTTCTCTAGAGATGTGTTGAAATTGGGAATGAACGCTGACTCTTTGTTGAAGCTTGATTTTTGTCTGTGTCACAGGTAAAGGATATTGGTGATCCAGAGGAGCTTTCTACCAGTACCAGTTCTTTGCTCTCTTATACCTTGGGCCATTGTATTATTCCTTTCATTTCTAGTACTTTCTAAATACTTAAAACTAGAAATTTCTATACTCAAGTGAAGGTTTTTCTATGTCATGTTATTGGGCATGGGGGAAAATCTCAATACTGCCCATGTAGGAAGCTGAGAATCTTCTACAATTTCTTTTCAATCCTTTTTGTACATAATGAGCTAGAATAACCTCACTGAACTGAATTATCTTTCCATGGTATGGTTCACTGAATACCATAATATTTTAGCACAGCTTGAGTGATTTTTAATGCCAAAAACATCAGCAAGAAATACAAATGTTTCAAAATATTGAAACAATACCATAAAAAAGCTCAGGATCATAAATACTTTACTTTACAAGGTCTCAGAGGTCAACATAGCAATACTATGGAAAATTAAAATGCTCTGTGTAAAAGCCTTTCAGGGGAAAAGACACAGTTAGTGGTTTACTATCAAACTGCAGAAAACTGTTCTCCGAATATATTTAAGGCTGATTAACAATGAAAAAAATAACCATTTTCCAGGAGTAAAAATTTATGAAGTTATTCATCTGCATGTTTCTTTTCTCTTTTTTTTTTTTTAATTTATTTTTATTGTGGGTAAAAATCAAAATTCTCACAATACATACAAACATTTTCAAAATGATATATAAATATATATGCACATATGTGTATTTGCTTACAAAAATGTTATTTTTATATATATATATATATACATATATTTTAGGAGGTGCTTAGATTACCCAAAATATTACACGGATTTGGTTTTAATTACAATCTGATTAAAGGAGAATTAGAGCCTGTGATAGAGAGATGACTTTTATATAAATTATGTCCTTAACCACACAAAGGAACACGGCGTGCGGATAGAAGTGAGCTGAGGATTTGGATTTGGGCAGTTACGGTATCAAAAACTGTTGACTAGATTACCCAAAATATTACACGGAACCCACTGGGATTCCCATGTTGCCCACCTCCCACACCTCCCACCACATCCCACACAAACATCTCCCACAAGTGTGGCCCACCATATATATAAATAACATTTTTGTAAGCAAATTCACATATATGCATATATATTTATATATAATTTTGCAAATGTTTGTATGTATTGTGAGAATTTTTATTTTTACCCACAATAAAAATAAATAAAAAATAAAAAAATAAAAATAAAAAAATAACCAGCGTGTCACTTTCAAGTTTTTAATTTTCCTGTTTGATGTTCATAAAATTTACTTTCTTTTTTATTTTGTGCTGATTTGTCTTTTAATGTTGAATTTTATAACTTGTTTGTAAATTCAAGATACACAAGCTTTAGTGTCTCAAAAAAAAAAACAAAACTGTTGACTAGTGTGGCCTGACCCTCCAGGAAATGGCTGGCTTGGTTGGGGTGGAGCCTGCCTCTGTGCATCATCGGCATTCGGCCAAGAAAGAACGGCTTTATGCCTCTGTGGGGCTGGCGTCCCCACCCCTGCCATAGCTGTCCAGCAGCACGCTCTGCTTGGCTCCCTGATGCCGGCTTCCGGAAGGCCTGGTGTGTGGGCACGCACGGGAGAAGGCTACTCCCCGACGGGATCCCGGGGCGCTCTGCAGTCTAAGGTAGTCCGTGTGAGTAAGGCCTGCAAGTTCTCAACCTCCAAAAAACATGTAGTAGGAGCTTAACCACCCGCCTATGTTAAAGTTTACACGATGGACTTTTTTTTTTAACAGATGTGTTTAATTTTCTAAAATCTCTTGTATTAAAATTTTCTTTTGGAATAAGCTGTGGTAATTTTGTTATAATCTGGTTGAAATACACCTCTTTATAGAGGCAAAATAAAACTAGTGACATTTTCTCAATTAAAAAAAAACAACAAACAAAAAAAAACTTTTGACTAAGAACAGAGGCTTTGAATCTGGAAACTTCCTTTCAGCCAAGGGCTCTTTGAGCAATTGTGCCACAGGTGTATATAAAGTCTATCAGAAGAAAGAAAAAATCTTGTAATATTGGTACACAAGCTATGAAAAGCTGGTCTTCACTCATTCTGTGTTAGTCAGATGTGTGCTGGCTCCTAATGGACCTGTCTACCACAGGTTACGTCTTCCTATCCACTGTTTTCCTGTGTGGTATGTCAGCTTCAGATGAAGTCAGTGAATCCATGGAAAAATAATCCAACCTGATATGTCTAATAAGAACATTTAGCCATGGCCTTGGCCTCGGTCTCCTCGCTCTCCTGTTCTTGGTACTGCTGTTCATCGCGGTGCGGCTGTGCAGGAGGAGCAGGGCAGCCTCGGTGCCTGAGGACCCTTTTCCAGGCCACTCGGTGGACATTAGCGGCACTGGAACCCTGTCTCAGGGCTACCAGCATTAGGTGTGTCTGATGGGACACTCCGAGAGTAATGAATTCAAATTCTGTCTTCTCCAACCTTCTGGGCCAGGAACCTGGGAGGAAAACAGAAGGAAACCCCACCTTCATGAACAGTTTAGGTATCTGAAACTTCCTCACTGAGTGTATTAGTTTTGTCTCATTCACTATTTCTTTTTTTTTTTTTTAACCCTGTAATAATCTGTAACTCTACTTTTTTCTTCCTTTTTCTCTACTATTTTCCTTACTAATATTACCAATATTACTCCTGACTTATTGGCTAGGTGGCTGTGTAATTGTTTTTCCAATTATTCCATTTTAGTAAAAATGTATGTCAGGAAATTTCACAGTGTGGATGCTTGGTTATAGCAGTGCTTCGTGTGTGTTTTTTTTTTTTTTTTTTTTTTTTTTCTTTTTTTTAATATGGCTATCTGTTGTTGTCTAGGGCATCTTATGTTTTTAGAGCCTTCTGTATTCTTTCAAGCCTCTCTCTCCCCATCTCCTCAATTATCTTTTTGAATTGTTCATTTCCACCTTAGGTAGCTTGCTTCGTAGTACTGCGGTATCAGTTAGGTCCATTATTTTATTTGCTTCATTTTTAAAAGTTCATCAAAAAGTTTGAAATATCTGGCCAATTGATAAATATTTTTTGGTATGGAAAATTTTTATTAAAGCATAATAACTGTGAGAGGAAAAGAGGAGGAAGTGGGTTTGGTCAGGGGAAACCATTTCTTCCAGCCTACCTAGAAGCTCTGAAGCACTGATTGCCCTTTAGAGGTGGCCCACATTTGGCAGAAACAACTAGGCCCTTATACTATGGCCCTGCTCAGCCATTGACCAGGGACCACTCAGAGAAGATTACCACTTCCTCTCAAAAGCTGAGACAGATCCCGAAGGATCTAACAGCTGAAGGGTGCCATACTCTTAGCAGCTGGACAGCAAGTGCTTTCCTGAAGGGAGATCTGAGCAGGCACATTCATGTCTGCCAAGATGGTCATTGTTTGGAGTGCTGGCTGAAAATGATTCTGAGTAAGTGTTGGAACTCAATGGGCAAAGGCAAACAGATGTCATAATTGATTTAGTCTTTGTTCAAGGATGTTGCGCAAGGAGGAGAGACGTGCTTAACAGGAAATTACACTACTAGAATAAATTGTCTGCAAAATCTCCTTTGGCTCTGACAAATTTAGTTCTTTGGTTCCTTCTTCAACAGTTTCTTTCAGACCCCAAGCTGACAAGATGTCCTGACCCTAAGACCTTGCTGCTCCCTTCAACATAAAACTATCTATGTTACCTCCTGAGAGGGAGAAAAGCATTCAAATATCAGGAAGCTCCAAACTCATGGAATCATAGCCCACTGTCCAAAGCCGCACCCTCAGCTTTGGCTCTGTGTGTCCTTTTCATAAACTCTTCCAAGGCTAGGAGTTTCTCAGCCACCTTCAGAATGTCAGTCCAGGGTTTATTAAAAAAAGTAGTTGCTTTTCTGAGTGTTTAACCAATTCCTGGGTTCCCTGAGGGTGTTCTGGAGATGAGAAGTCCAAAATGAGTCTCACTGGACTAAAGTCAAGGTGTGAAAGGAGTGTTGGTTTTTTTTTTTTGTTTTTTGTTTTTTGTTTTTTTGAGGCAGAAATTCTTCACAACAATAAAAAATGGACATGCAAACAAAATAAACTTTCAGTGGCTCATTTGTTAAATAAGCAAGAAAAGCCATTTACTTATGATGAGTTAATTAAACCATATTTGATTGAATAGTTAAGTGAAGAGTTGAGGACATTTGTAATAACATCAATTGCCAATTAAAATAAAGACAAACAACTTTGAGTGCATTTCCTGGGTGAGTTGACAGATGCTACCTATACTGCTCAGTTGTTTGTTTAAGGGTCAATGAAGAGTTTGAAGTGCGTCAAGAATTAACCCCTATGAATACTCTCTGTGGAACATTTACAAGCAAGAATATTTTCAAAGAATTTAAGAAAACACTAATTCAGTACGACCTGAAGTGGAATCTGCTAAGATGTATAATAAATAAAAGTAGTAAAAATATGTATAGAACCAAAATAAGTTTGGTTGGACAAATTTATAATGCTTGTGAAAAAGTAAGATGTATAATCCTCTGGTTATTCATTATATTATTCATTGACAGGTACTTTACATAAAACATCTGAATCTATAATGTGTTATTGAACTGGAAATGTCAGTGGTGAACTTCATTTACTCTTGTGGAGTAATCATGATTTTTTTCTGAAATTTTCTAAGAAATAGAAGCTGAATGTCCTGACTTGCCCTATTACACAGAAGTCTGATGGCTTACCATTGATAAGGTTTATTTAGGTTGTTTGAGTTCAGCACTGAGATTAAAATTTTTCTGAATGAGAACCATCTTCAACTGTTATTATGAAACACTGCATGTTTTTTAAATTAGCTTCTGCTGTAGGCTTGATAATATTTCCTAGTGAATTAAACCTAAAGTTACAAGGCAAAACAGTGCTTTTATGTGAAATTGTACTGTATTAAAGTCATTTTGAAGACAACTAACATTGCTAGAATCACAAGTAAGGTTAAACTGCTTTATATACTTTCTAGATTTGTGAATGTTAAAATAAGAAATGAGATCTCCAATATCACATACCTTTGTATATATTTTCCAAGCTCAAACCACAGTTCTGAAGCATTTTTCAGATCTCAATACAAGTGAAAAGGAAATTTCCATATTTCAAAATCCATTTAACCATACAAGTTTGAGGAGCTTCCACATAATCTTCAATTGGAGGAGATTAATCTGCATTGCAAAGACATGTTCAAAGGCAAATGTCAATAGAAAAATCTAATAGACTTCCAAATGATACATATCCTGAGTTAAAATCAAATGCTTATGACTTGGTATCAGTACTTAGCAGTGCCTATGTGTCTGAAAAGTCATTTTCAAAGATAAAGTACATAAAATATCATTACAGATTAACAGATTAACAATTGCAATTGATTTGGATGATAAGAACTCCAACTTTTAACCCAAATAAGTGAAATCTTATCTGCTAAAGAGAAAATAATTCCTTTCTCCTCATTAGTAGACTTTTATTACAAAATAAATACTCAATTGTTATTATAACTTCAATTTTTTTCAATAAAAAGTTTTGGGATTTTTTTCCCTTTTGTTATGTAACTTCCATACAGTTTGCCTCTTAGTTTGCAAAACCTAAAATATCTATTATCTGGTTCTTTACAGAAAATCCATTGACACTTGCTCTAGTTGATTTTTTCCAACACCTGACTTACACTGCCTATGTCTATCCTTATTTGCGTGGATGGAAAGTATATTCAGCAAAGAGGGGAATACCCCAAGTACAAATTTAGGATGTTTCTGGAAGCAGAAAATCTCCTGGTAGGCAAACAAAAATGAACACTATACCCATTGTATACCTGAAGTTTATTTACCTTCAAACTAACCTCAGAGTAGTTATTTCCCTTCCAGAGAAGCCCTGTCTAAAATCACTGATCAGAGCTCTTCACTCATAAGTGGCCAAATCCAAGCAGCAGAGAGCCAATATGCATTTGAAACTTTAAATCAGAGGAAGATAAGGTAAAGTATAATGCCACTCTATGTACACACCAAGGTATTTGAGGTATTCCTGAAGCCTCACCACCAGTACCTCCTCAGGTGTTAGGACTGTCTTGCACATCTTCCCTGACTGCCAATTTCCTGATGACTCTCTGGCATAAAGAGCCTGGTCTCTCCAGGCCCCTGGCAGGCTGGAATGGCCAGAGAATTAGCACTACTGGGAGTCACCTTCACCAGACTATTCCTCTAGTGGCATGACTCTGATACACGTGGGCCACACTGACCCCCATATCCCCAGTGGAGGAAAAAGATCCAGGAGAATGACCTGATAACATGCACTTCATGGCTGCCTCCCCTTCTCTGTCTCACTTTCCTGATCATCCTTTGCTTGCTGGGATCACCTCCCAAATAAATCACTTACCCATGAACCCTTGTCTCAGGGTCTGCAACATAGAAGCCAGGCTTGTAAATATTTTTTGAAAAATATCTATCTTTTACCAAAGCATTAAAATTGGGGCTAGGAGGGATTGCATAATCTCCTGGCCCAGAAGTCCACTCTTAGCATAATTTCAATTAAAATAAAAAGCAATATACACTTATATAATTATAAAATTTAAATGCTATGAGGGTAAAAATATTAAAACTGAAAATTCACATCTCACCTTTCCACAGTTAATTGCTATTAATTATTTTATGATTCCTCCTACAGTAAGAAGAATGGGGGGAGGTATTATTCAGTTTTTGATGAAAAGCCAGCTACTAAATGGGACGCAATATGTTTCTTAAAGCTTGAACCAAAAAGATAATTTGATCTTTGAGTATTTTCCAATAACACAACCTGTAATTTTACAGGTATATTTTAATGACCATGTGGCACTGGTCACTATGCTCAGTTAACTCAACAGGAAAATATAATAAAATCTTTGTTAATTGAGAATGGTGATTGGCACTCAAACTCTTGCCATATCTTTAAGGAGAATATTTTCATCTCCAGGGTAGCCAACATTTTTTACAGATGAGTCTATTAAAACTCATGTATTTGAATTTATCAATCAGTGTTTTCAATGCCTATTGAGCCACGCTTTTAAAAGGTTTTCAGTATTTCTTTGATTTTTAAGATTTCCTTTCTTTATATTTGTCTTTGATTATGGAAGGAAAGAAGTAGAGAACTAATGTCGTTTTCTATAAATGGGTTCTGTAGCTTTTCAGGAGGACCACAGATTAATGGAGAGTAACAGTCCATACATGAAAAAGCCCACACAGTATTTTTAGAAAAGAGATGGCCACCCAGGAAAGGAGGAGATGCAGCACTTCTCATAGGAGCTTCTATTGGTGTTTAGAGACTTGAATGATGTCAAGCAGCTCCAGGTGATTTATTCTCACAGCAGAACCTGCTGGAAATGGAAAGTTTAGTTTATACCATGCCACAGTCCTTTTTGACTTGATATTTTTATGATCCCTTCAAAAAAATGCACATGCACACACATGCAACTAGGCATTTCAATTAATGGAAATATATCAAAATACTGAGTTCCCTTGTATAAACTCCATGTCAGCAGATCTATATTATCAGCTGTGGGAGAAAGAGAGGCTAGTGCCCAGTTATTCCTGAACAAGCATCTCAGATTCCTATTTCCCTTCATTCTGTAAATCTGTCTTTTCAGCTACCCACTAGTCTTAGCAGATTATATTGACTGCAACTTTCTTCCCAATTATTTGAAAAACCTCCTGTATTGATTTGCATGCCCAAAATTCCCATTAGATCAATTTCTAGACTCTATTCTGTTTCATTTAATTTTGTGTCTGTCCTTGTGTTGTACCAAACTGATTTAACTGTGGTTTCTACTATGTTTCTCTTCCCAGATGGGCTAATTTTCTCTCCTAACCCTTACTTTTTCATGTATCTTCTTCATATGGCTGCATGTATTATCTTCCTACTTAAACTGGTTTGGGTGCTCTGGGTCAAGCCTGAATCAGGAGAAAATCAAAGTAAGGAAATGACAAGTGTTTGATTTCCATGCTTTATAATCTTAATAATGAAGCTGTCAGTATTACAGCTGTGCTATATGCCTGCTGAAATGGGAGATAAATATGATATCTATGCATGTGTGTGTGAGTGTGTGTAACTATTAATTATTTTTAAGACTTATTGAAAGGCCAATAGTATTTTGGTTAAAACTTAGGAAGTAGAATCAAAAATCAGAAATTCTTTCACAAAGTAAGTAACATAGGTTAAAAACTTTAAATAAAAGCAAGTATTTGCTTTATAAAACTTCAACTTCTCCTCACCCAGTCTTCAAATCCAATGGGTTTAGGATGTATTGGGGTCAGGACTTGCAAGAGCTTATGGGAGAAATTCTGGTGGGGATGTGGGAGGCTGGAAGACAAGGACCAGCAAGGTGGGGGCTGCTATGGGCTGAGACTAGAGATCGGAGAGACTTTTGAGCAGAATACCCATAAAAAGATCTTACTGGACAAAAATTTAAGTTTAAATCATTAAATTATTAAATTCTTCTTATTATTAAATCAATTGGCATGGGGTTCCTAGCATCTCTCTCAAACTTTTCACCCTTATAGTATCTTTAATAGTGTTTACACTGCCAACTCATGTGTGTGTGTGTGTGTGTGTGTTTAATCAAAATGGAATTGTTTGGGTAAACCTGAAAGGTGGCTGAATTTTATATCTGGGTTCATACATATCAAGACCAGATTATGTGGGGAAGCTGGAGTTGAGGACAGAGGAAACCCTGAAAGTATAAAGTACTAAGAATTCTCAGAAATTATTGAGAAAGTCTCAAACATTCTGGGCTATGGGTTGGATGGCATCAAAGCTGAGAACACCAAAGGATAAAGCAGGAGCAGTTCCTATCTGATGAAATTGGTAATAAATAGATATTGTACTGAGGTATACATATTCTATAACTATGGAGTTGGAAAAGACCAAGGCCCAGTTTGTACTGTGGGGTCTTTAAGGTGGGGGAGGGGCTCTGGTCCCCTTTCCTCTGCCCCTTCCCCACCCTCTGTGAGAGTTCTGTGGCTCTGTGATGCGGGCCTATATCTCCAGGCAGCACAGGCTCAGTGACCAGTACTCAGTCCTGCCTGAGGCAGGTGTGTGCTGTGGAAGATGGAGAAAGATCTCTACTTCCCCAGCAGCCAGAGTGCTACATGGACAAGCACAAATATATCCAAATAGTCTATCCTGTGGATTTTATTCTTTTTGGGTGGAATACTGGTCTTTCTACTTTTTCTGTGCTTACTTCACATGAATCAATCTATGGAAGAAGGAGCCGGTATTCAGGTAAGGGAATCCCAGATCCAACCCTGGCATAGATAAGACTCTTGCTTTCCCTATTCCACCCACTTTAGTAAAAAGTTTCCACAGAGATGGACCCTCTAGGGAAAATTGAAAACCTTTTTAGGGAAACAGGGTGAGCAGCAGAGAGGTTTTTATCCACTCTTTTGTGTCCTTGAGGGTGGCAGAGGACTCCAGGGTACATTTCAAGGGCTGTGACTCAGTGTCCCTGGGCTAGGTTATTAAGAAAGTGTAGGAAATGTTTGGGGGAGAAATGTCTTTTAATGATAATTATGATAATTATTCATCATTCTCCTTCCCAAGTCTGGTGTCTCTGGGTGAAGCTGATCAGGAGACCAAGACTGACCCCTGAAGGTCTCTGATCAGATGTTAAGCAGTAGCTCTGGCCATGGAGTAGAATCCTACTGAGGGCCCACAGCCACCCAGAGATCAGAGACTACACCATCCTTGGCACAGAGGAGTGACTTCAATATCAGTAGAGGATAATGAGCATAAAACACTTCTTTGAAAATTTCAAAGAAGGAAAAGTAGAAAATGTTTTGATCCCCTTTGAAAGAATAAAAAGAAAGGAGCACAGTTCCTTACATTCTAGGTAGAAAGTCATATTGTCTATGAATAGTGAAGGTCTGCAGTTTGCCTGAGAAAGGAGTGTAAGAACTGGGTCCCAGCCCCTCATTCTTTCTGGGGCAAGGCAGAGTCAGGAGAAGGATGTCCTTCCCCAAGCCCACAATCTCAAAACCAGTCTCTCCCCCAACACAGCCATCCCATAAATCCCACTGAATCACTCGCCTGCCATGCTCCACCACCTGCTCTTCTATACCACCACCACATATGCATCTTATGCTGACTCAGTCTGACTTGCTTTCCTTTCTATTGAACACTGGCACTGAGAGCTCATCTCTACAGTGTCCCTTTGGGTTGGTGTCTTCTGTTCCAACACTATCAGGCCTGGAGGACTCAGGCCTGTTCATTTCAGCCTTCTCCTGGAGGCAGTTATCTGGCAAGAGCTTGTCTTTTCCACCTTCCTACACTGTTCTCCATAAAATGTGTCTTTTTCTTCTTCTTTTACAGGCCTTAGCCTGGTAAGACCCTGAATTCTTGCATATGGCGTCTAGAGGCTTCTGTGGTGTTCTGAATTATCTTCAGGAGCTCCTAGATAGCATAGTCACGAGGAAAGCAGACTTCCCAATGCTGTTGGAGAAAGAAAAGGAGGAGGAGTTATTTCCAAGAAAATGTAGACAGGAATGCGGACTGAACTCTGAAAAAGCTATGGAGTTACCTGATATTGGTCAGGACACCCCAGGGCCTCCTCCTTTCCTGAGCTTTGATGCTCAACCAGAACAGAAGAATGAAGACACCATCAAGGCTGTGGAGACCCCTGTTTCCAGACCCAAATTAGGATATTCCCCATGAGTCAGTGATATTGAAAATTCCCAATTTATCGCTGAATTGTTTAATACGTGGGATACATTGCCTGATGAATGCCCCACAATATCGATTCAATTAAGGGAGCAAGATGTAGGGAAACTACCTCTGAAAGACTATCCTGATAGAGAGTCAAAGCTCCATCTGGAGGGAGAGCCACAGAGCCAGTCTCCTTCTGGCTGTGCTGCTGAAGGATTCCCTGCTTCATACAGTTTCTTTTCTGAAGACTCCAAGTCCCAGATCCCAAATGCATGTAGAAGAAACATGGCCACTTCCCAGGGCCCCTATATCCACCTAAAGGACAGAGGGAGCAACCTGAGCCTGCAGGAGCAGTGGGATTCTATGGTTCTGACCACTTGGAAAGTTCAAGATGCCAATTTAAACCTAAATACAGGGTAGGAGGGTACTGAGAATTTCCAATTGGGAGAATACCCAGAAAGAGAGACAGGGTTAAGGCCCTCCTTCACCATAGAGACAATGAGTCACTCTTCTCAGGATGAGGAATCAACAGAGTCTCTGACGGCCCAGTTATTGCCCCAAAAGGGTCAGGAGCATCAAAACAAATACTGGAAGAGGGTTAGGTGTATGTTACAGTGGATTTGTCTAGAAAGGAAAGGAAATAGTCTCCAAGATGCATTGAAAACGAGGTCAGCATTAATCTCACAGCAATGGTGTCCAAGCCATAGTACCACCATTGTGCCCAGCGAACCAGCGACTCCCATCAGGGCCCACCAGCATGTGCCAAGAGTGCCAGTTCCCCCAGGTCACCATCACCACTTCCCCCTGTTATGTTTTTTGGCATGTATCTCCCCCACCCAATGATAAATCCTCCCCCCCCCACCATACCACATTTTCTGTTCTTTCTGCCTCAAAAAACTTCTTTAAAAATATATTACTTGTTCAAATAAAAAAGTGTTGTGTCTGTCTCTGCTACATTTGGGTTGAAGTTTAGGGTATTCCAATAGCTTGAGCTTAAAGAAGTAGCTTTAACACCTATTAAGTGCCTGTTTTCACCTCTAAAGGAAGACCCTGTTCCTAGAGGGAATTTAACACTGACCTTGCATATCCACTGCCATCAGTCATTTCTTCATTCTCATGTACTCAGATATCCTTCATTTAAAATGTTTTCCTTACCTTTTTATTTTAAAAATCTCTTGAGAAGGATGGGATGCATGGGGATACACAGGCCTAATAGAACCAGAAATTGCTGTCCAGGAAGGATGAGAGATATGCAGCCCCATGTATCTCCAATGTGAGAAGTAGAAGTCTGGGGCTGGCTCAGTGCTGAGTTCAGAAGGGTGGAAGTAATCTATGTCTATCAATTTATTGTGAGAAGAGATGACACTTTTACCCTAGACTCCTTTCCCTTCCTGATGAAGGTGGGGGAGATGGGCCCTGCTTTCCTCTTTTTTTGTTTAGCCTTAATGAAATGGAGAACATTCCACCACTTGTAATACTACCACTGAACATGCTCTAGAGCTATAGGATCTATGTGTATATGCAGGGAACAGTCGGAGTCTACTGTGGGAGTTTCCCTCTTAGCCCCAATGAAAAGTGTTCAATGATCATGTAACCTCTCTCAAGCCTAGAGTCTGGGCAGGCAGCTTCATGAATGGTGATGACTGCACACGTGTATGGTGACCTTGGCTATCAATGGCTGGACACGGTAGACCTAGGTAGTGGATTTGTGGAGACACACAAAGAAATTTCCTTTCTCTGTTTTTGTTTCCTAAATGAAAGTGTATGATATAGAAAGGCTGTGGTTCAGAGGAATGATCCTTTCAAATTGGGGTGAGAAGAGGACATGCTATTTATAGGCTTGAGCAAGACATCTCTTCACATGTTCAAGTCACTCTCAGATTTATTCACAACCATATTATGGAAACTGGACTCAAAAGTGGAAATATGAAAACTGACCTCAGGCCTGGCTCAGGTGTCACCACTGTCCCCTCAACACAAGCCAACCCAGCTATAGAGGTCAGGGATTGGATCAAATTTCAGGAAGTTGTGGCTTTTAACATTTTACAACATACATACTGTAATTTGGGAGGTTTGTGTGATGAGCTCTGGGATGGATGGGGTAAAGTTGGAGATCAGAATATTTGCTCAGGGCAGGGGTTCTTAACAAAGGGCCCGTGAGCTTGAATTTAAATTCAAAAAACATCTTTTGGGAATGTGTTGGTTGGGTGTGATATATTAAATAAAACACAGTATAGTGTGAACTTAGTAAGGGGTCTGTGGTTTTCACCTGACTGGGAAAGGGGTCCATGGAATAAAAAAGGTTAAAAACTCCTGGCTTAGGGGATGTTTGAACTTGGCAATGATATCACTCACCCATTGGGTGTACTCTATCTAGAGGGAAATTCTCTTCCTATCAAGTCACGATATGGCTTGATGACTTCATTGTAGGTAAAAGAATTACTCAGGCATTCATACTGGAAATGTTCACAGTGCCTAGGAAAAAATGGGGCAGAGTGAGGAAAAATGTGAGTATGGTGGGAAATGAGGAAAGAGAATGAAGAATCAAAAGAAGCATTGAGATGTTGGCAGGAATGGGCAGGTCCCTGATCTCTACTAACCAAGACTCTCACCTTGTGATCTTCATGAGCATGGGGGAGCCATGACAGGTTTCCTCCAGGGACACCATTAACTCATGCACACAAATGGGTCCTGTAGCTTTTCCTCAGGGTACAGTGGTTCTGGGACTTACCTTGGCACCAAAGTAGCCAAGTCACCAAATATTTCATCTCCATGTCACCTGAGCTAAAGACATTAAAGGACCAATTAGAGTTGTTGCTGGAAAAGAAGTTTTGAAAGTGGTGGGGGCCACTACAAAGGCAAATATTTTGTGGGGAGGTCCCCATGAATGGTTTATGAAAGAAGCCACCAGAGCTCCTTAATATACCAGTGCTGTTTTTCTTGCCAAGAGGTGGGCAAAGTAGAGGCATAATGGGGTACATCCTGGCTTCACCCCAATACCTCCCCATGTCCCAGCTTCTGAATCATGAGCCTAGAAAAAATGTTGTTTCTAGTAACAGAGTTTTATTTTATTTTATTATTTTTTTGTTTCCAAAACCCCCATGGGATCTAATTTAAGAAATCTAGAGGCTGGCCTCCTGAGATTTCGACCCTGCCTTGGTTTTTCTGTCTTTTTCATTGGAAATGAATGGGGAAATTTTATATAACCCAAATGACAATATATACACTTTTCTGTATCTGTCTCTTTACTCAAATTGATCACAGAGACTATTACTGTGTTGGCTTAAAAATGGGAGGGAATAGGCATAGGGAATTGTGCAAAATTTCAGAATCCAGAGATAAGACCAACATTGTGAAAACAAGGCAGACTGAGAATTTTGTAATTGGGTATTCAGCATCACTGCCACACATGGAGCCTAATATTTTTAAAAAGTGGGATTTTAGGGAATTTTCAAAGCCCTTTCCCATCAGGAAGCATCAAGGCAGATTTGCCATAGAAAGAGAACTGTGATGGCAGAGGGGTCATGAAAGGCTGCAAGATGGGCTGCAACTAGATCACTGATAACTTCACTGGTAGTGGAGAGGGCCTCCAGGAAAGGGGCTACTCTATGGGGAAAACTCTGAGGTAATAATTAAGGCAGTATTTCCTGGAACAATCAGGGCACCAACTAAAAGATAAAATATAAACTCTATTAACTCACCAAAATATTAAAATTTGAGGGCCAAAATTAAAATTAAAATAGGGGACTTGAACATTCAAAATATGTTTTAATGAACAGGAGCATGTAAAATGCTCCAATGTTAATAATGGAGAAAATTTCCTCCAATTAATGTCCTGAATATAAATATTAAAAAACAAACATGCACTAGAGATGGAAAGATTGTGCTTTTTGGCATTCCCCTTGTTTTTTTGAGCAAGATAAGTTAACATTTTTCGGTCATGTGGAACACTGCTGCCTGAAATCACGTATTTTCCTCTCCTTTTCTGAGTGACTATTAACTTTATACTTGCCTATCCAGTTTTCCACTCTCTTGACCTTTGTTTTGCTTATAAAATCTTATTGTGCTTCTCTGCAGTGTTCCTGGGTATAATTTGATTCAGTCTCCAGTTTTGCTCATTTTTCATACAGAATAAATAATTTTATCTTCATGGTCTGTATCTCTCCCTTCCTTTTTCTCTCCATTTCTTTCTCTCTCCACCTTTTATTATCAGCTGGAAATCCATGCCATCTATACCATTTATGTGAAGCAGTCAAGTAATACTCATTTTTGTGATAACCTTCATATGGCAAGATCCTGAGTGCCTTTGGAATCAGCAGGGCATGATATTCTAACAAAACTTTGAGAATTAATGTGTCAATAGAGTACTGAAATAACTCACAACTAAAATTGGGAGACCTGACTCCATTGTCACATTGGATAATAGAGTTTGAGGTATGCAAGTTTCTTTTTCTTGCTGCTTTACCACAGACTGCATTTGGATTCTGTTGGTTACACACTATCAAACCTTTAATGCTATAGAACATAGAACAGTGAATAGAATAATAAAAGGCCAAGTATTTTTTTAACTATTAATGATAATTATTATTTTAGCTAACGCTATGGTGCTAGGCTTGATGCTGAGTGCTTTAATACACACATGCTCATTTCATTCTTACAGTAATCCTATGACACAGATAGCATTATAAATCTCATTGTAAAGATGAAGAAATGGAATACATAGAGAGCTTTTTAAAAATTCTCAAGATCACAGAACTAGAGTGAGATTGGTCTAGGACTTGAAACTACCCCAATTTGACTCTAAGTCTATCCTCCTAACTTTATCATTGTTATCATTTGGCCATACCTATTTTATCTACCAGTCTATTAATCTCTCTGTGATGAACCATTTGCAAGTAAGTTGCAGACATCAAGCCATCTCACCCTTAAATTACTTTGCATATTCTAAAAATAAGAATATTTTCCTATACCTAAGAAAACTGACAATAACCTTATAATTCTCTAGTATCATCTAAATGCTAACCATATTAAAAATTTTTCTTCAGTTTCATTTAACCTAGAATAGTCCCCCACTTTTTTCCTTTATTTTTAAAAATGATATTGACTTGTGAGGAGACCTGGCCATTTGTTTTTCAGAAATTCCCCCTTTTGTATTGGTCTTACTGTTCTGCCATGTCATGAACTTGTTTCTCTATGCCATGTGTTTCTAGTAAACTGAAAGGTTAATCTGAAGACTTGGTTACATTGGGGTTGCAATTTTTGAAAAGAATACTTCATAGGTAATGTTGAACTTCATGTTGTAACCACTGGGTTGTCTCACTATAAATGATGCTAGCTATGATCATGCGGTTAAAGTGGTGACCACTTTATTGGAATCCATTTTTTTTTATGATTTTTTTCCTAATTAAAAAATAATCTGTAGGATGACACTGTGTCAAGATGTAAATATTCTATTCCTCACAACGTTTCGCCTGATGACCACAATGATCTTTACCTGATTCAATTATTACTCTGGAGCTGCAAAGTATATGTTTCTATCATATCATATTCTTATCATTTCTTTTATGTTTCTTGCATTACTCTTTAAAGGAGTGTCCATGATTAATTTGTGATATTTACCACATGAGCAGGGTGAGTAAAGGGTAATATGTGATTTTTTAAATTCCATTTCTGATGTAAATATATTCTCTCTCAAATTTCAGAATTTAATGTTCAAAATGGCTTAATTTCATTCAATATGCTAAACAGCTGCCATATTTCCACCAATCTGTTTTATACGTAACTGATAAATTATGTTTACCTATATAAGATTATTAAATTTTGCAGACAAAACCCTAAAATAAGTTCTCCAGGCATTTCATATAAATACATACAATATTTGTCTTTTTGAGTCTGTGAATGCAATTAATACCACTGAATTATCCACTTGAAAGTACTTAAAATGGGAAAATTTGAGCTGTATTTATATTACTACAATAAAAAGTTAAAAAACTGCCAGAGGTTTTCACCAATTTATAAATGTGGAAATTTTTATTTTATATTTGTTACAATTTCAAGAGTTTCATGACTGTTACCTTATTTAATTCTTTAATGATTATATGAAATTGGTTTGACTACTGGTGATTTACTAAGAATAAGTAAACTCAGAGGGGTTAATCCAGCATTGAACCCTAAGTCTTCACAGTTTTTAAAAAGTTTTCCACTCTAGCATATAGGCACAACATAAGTTCCATAGACTTGAATATAGGTCCTAGAGCTGCAGGTCAACATCAGTGA
Source organism: Tolypeutes matacus (assembly GCA_026826555.1). Taxonomy (NCBI): domain Eukaryota; kingdom Metazoa; phylum Chordata; class Mammalia; order Cingulata; family Chlamyphoridae; genus Tolypeutes; species Tolypeutes matacus. The sequence goes on from JAKSZT010054126.1 coordinate 621,429, forward strand.
TGTGCCAGGTACTGTGAGCTGGACTTGGTGAACTGATAGTTGGTTGTATTTACCAATAGCTTAGATGTGGTCAAAATCACCTAGGTGACTACATGGCAGCATTTTTGTCTGCATAGTTGAATGACCAAATCCCTGTATCTCCATTTAAAAATTATGAAAATAATATAGAAAAATACACACATATATATAAAACTTATAAAATGTTCATACATAAAAAGTGTGCTATTATTGACCATAGGATGTACATTTCACTATTTCATATAATGGCAAAAAATATGGAAATAACCAGAATGCATAAGAAATTATGGCATATTCATACAATTAATATTATATAGCATTATAAATAAAGTTGTAAAAATATATAAAACCTTGTAAAGAAAATTAGCTTTATCTACTCAAGCTGAAAAAATGTTTATACCTCGTATGGTAGGTAGAATAATGGCTTCCCAAAGATGTCCATATTCTAATTCCTAGAATTTGTGGGTACATTATATTACATGATAAAGAGGAATTAGGGTAGCCAGTAGAATTGTGGCTGCTAATTAACTAACCTTAATATAGGGAGATTATTCTAAGTTATTTGGGTGAGTGCAGTGGATCTAACAAGGGCCCTTGAAGGTGGAAGAGGAAGCAAAATGGTCAGTGTGAGAGTGCTAGGACATGTGAAAGACTTAATCAGTAAGACCTGGTTTTAGAAGATGGAAGGGGATGCTAGCCAAGGAATGTGTACAGTGTCTCTATAGAAACTGGAAGAGCAAGAAAATGGATGCTCCCCTAGAGCCTCCATAAAATAACAGCCCTGTTAACACCTTGATTTTAACCTAATGAGAACCATTCAGATTTCTGACCAACAAAAGTCTAAATTAATAAATAAATCTGCATGTTTTAAGCCACTAAGTTTGTGGTAATTTGGTATAGCAGTTATTGGAAATTAATACCCTCTGCAACCAATAATACTCCTTATAGGAAAACATTAGATCATATGAGCCAGAAGAAATATTCATGTTTGTTTTAGCATTTTTATGGCAAATTATGAGCATTGCTCTTGCAAACACTATAACTAAAAAAAAAATAGAATCCTTAAATCTGAGGTTGAATACCAAAAATTTATCTGCAGTTATTGGATGCAATGTTGCATATATGTCTCTCAGATTAAGTTTATTAATTCTATTATTCAAATTTTCTATTTCCTTTCTGATTTTTTTGGACTGCTTGATCCAACAATTTCTGAAAGATGGTGTTAAAATAACCCACTATGGAGGTGAATTTATCTATTTTGTTTTGTAATTCTTTCAATTTTTGCTTTATATACTCTTGAGACTATCATGTGCATTATATTTCAGAATTGCTTTTTCCCAGAGTATTTAATCTCTTTTGATTAAGTAGTGATCCTCTCTATGTATCCTCATACTTTTTGTCCTTTAGCCTATTTTGTCTGAAATGTCATCATAAAGTATATATCTGGAAGTAGGTTTTAATTCCTGTTTGTAATCTTTTACATTTAATAAGTGCATCTAGTCTATCTACATTTCTATAATTATGTCTACCATTTTATTTAATGATTTCTATTTGTTAGACTATTTTGATCATTTTTAACTCCTCTTTTGAGGTATTATCTGAGTATTTTAGTTCTCCATTTTAAACTTTTTAATATATATTCTTTTATTCTGTTTGGAATTAATTGGGAATTTGGAATCTGTGGATTGCTACCTTTAATCATTTCTGGACATTTCTCAGCCATTATTTCATTAAAATATTTTCTCTGATCCAATAATTCTCAATTGTCATTTGAAACCCTTAGTAGCTGTATTTAAATGCTCTCATTCTCTTCTCCATGTACAATACCCTCTTTTTAAAAACACTTTCTACCTTTCTGTTTTCTTAGTATTTCATTTCTCGATAAATTCCAGTTCTATCTTTCAGGTCATTAATTTCTTCAACTATATTATATTTGCATCTAAGCTGCTTTTAACTCTACCTATTGAACTTATTATTGTTTGAACTATATATTATATTCCTTAACATTTAATTATATATTTATAGATCATAATCATTTCATTTATAAAAATATTCATTCCTAGAACATTCTACTTTGTTCTTCAAATATTCTTAGTCATTATACTCTACCTCAATGTCTTTAAAAATATTTATATATTTTAAAATACTTATTTTATATTCTGTGTCTGACAGTTCCAATATCGGAATTCTTTGCAGGTCAGATTTTGCTTTCTTGTTTCTGTTGGTTGTTATTCATAGTACATTGCTTTCATGTGAGTCTTGTATTGTTTGCTGTGAGCTCATATTTCTTGGAATTTTAATTGTGTGGATGCTTTTCAGCCTGGAATGAACGTGGGTTCTTTCAGAGACTATTTCCAGTAGTTCCTGCTATGTGGCTTGGTAGCAATACCAAATTGACACCATTAAACTTGGGGAACTGTTCAAGAGAAGACTGTTTGTGGTTATTAATTCTTAAAGGGAAACATTTAAAAATCTTTATCTTTTTTTTTATAGAAACATATACACAACTCAAACTTTCCCATTTTAACTGCTTTCAAGTGTACAATTCAGTACTATTAAGTACATTTACAATGCTGGCCTTTTCCCACTTCAATAGTGAAAGCATTTGAGATAGGCCATCTTCTTGTAGGCCCCTGGTGGTAGGAGAAGGAAGGGAACAGAGCTTTTTTTCTGATATACCCTTACATTGAAAATCTAGCCCTGTGGGTGTCACAGGCTTAAAAATGAGTGTCCTAAAATATTACACGGAACCCACTGGGATTCCCATGTTGCCCACCTCCCACACCTCCCACCACTCATCTGCCCCATCCCCCAACATGCAACCACACTCTATCCCTTTACCATAGATTATGTCCATATGGGAGATGGCTCAGAGCCTGCTCTTCTCTTACTCTCCTTTGTTAACCTATCTTTCAGACAATGGTTCTCAGAGACTGCTCACTTTCCTCAGTTCAGATCAGTGAGGTCATATACTGTTCATCCTTCAGTGCCTGGCTTGCTTCACTCAACAAATATTTTAGGTAATCTAAGCACCTCTTAAAATATATGTATATATATATATATAAATAACATTTTTGTAAGCAAATACACATATATGCATATATATTTATATATCATTTTGCAAATGTTTGTATGTATTGTGAGAATTTTGATTTTTACCCATAATAAAAAAATAAAAATAAATAAAAATAAATAAATAAATAAAAATGAGTGTCCTGCCATATTCTCCATCTTGGACGTGGGTCCTCGTCTTTGTCTCTGTTCCCTGACATTCTCTTGAATCCATAAAATCAAAGCTTAAGTTCCCTGGGTTCAATAAATGCCTTAAATGCAAAAGTGAGCTTCAGTGTTCTACTTATTTCTGTAGGTTCCTGCCTTTGAATGGATTTTGGTCCAAATACTCCCTACTTTTTGTAAAATCATTAATATATTTTTTTAAGATTTTATTTATTTATTCATCTATTCCCCCCCCTGCTGCTTGCGCTCGCTGGGTCAGCCAACCACGCCGTGCGGGCGGGGCCCCCCCCACCGGGCGGGCCCGCCCCCACCAGGAGGCCCCGGGAACCGAACCCGGGGCCCCCCACATGGCAAACGAGAGCCCCACTGATTGAGCCACAGCCGCTTCCCAATCATTAATATTTTGAAGAAGATATTCTTATATTTCATCTGGAAGTTTTAGAGCAAATTAATTTTTATTATATGATTCTATTTATCTTTATTCTATTAAATTGGATATGTTTTCTTTATCATTTTTATTCTTCCATCCCTGGCTTGGAAGTTATACATTCTACAATTTTAAAAAATTCTAAAATTTTAAAAATGTTAACATACATATTTGACATAAAATCTAAAGTAATTTGTATCATTTTCTCCTGACAATACAAAGATTAAAATGTTTTTATATATTATTTGACTTTTGGTATTTTAATTTTATTTTTCACCCCATCCCACCAGAAATCATTTTTATTATTATCTTATATATTCTATACTTCTTTAGACTTAGCAATCCACCCAATATATTCTTTTCTCACTACTCGGTCTTGCAATACATTTCTTCTTTCTGAGTTTAACTTCTTTACCATGAAGTATGTCCTTCCTTAGAGCAAACCTTCTCTCTTTTGTTCTCGATTTAATTTAATTTTTTCCTTATTCTAGAATAAGAGTTTCACTGGATAGTGATTATCAATAATTTTCTTTTAGCACATTGATTTTATTCCCATATATTCTGGACTCCATTGTTGCTAATAAAATATTACTAAAGGTAAATTTTTTTTTTAAGAGAATTAATCTGTTTCTTTATCTTTGACCACTTTTAGGATCTGTTCTTTGCCTTTTTATTCAGCAGTTTAATTGCAATGTGGTCAGGTGTAGATTTTACTTTTATTTTTTCTGTATTTTATTAACTGTTTTCCTAGTCAAGGACTCTTATCTTTAATCAGTTATGGGAAATTCTCAGTAGTAATCTTCAATATGTCAGGTTTTCCATTCTCAGGATTCTTTTTATCAGATACTCTAATTTATATCTTTAGGCCTTCTCATTTTATCTTCTTCTCTTCTCTGGTAGATTTTTTTTTTTTTTTTTATTCTCTTATAACAAAGTCTGGAAAACTTTAAGAATACATCAAGATAGATTTATTCTTTTAAACTCAGCCAAGCTATGTAGGGTTTTTTCTATAACAGAAAATATAAAATTAACCTAAATAAGTTTGTTGTTAAAAATTAAGAAAACTTAGAAAGGATTTAAGTATCAAAAATTGAAAATACTTAAGGAGATTATGCCAGTACCAGATGATAGAATATTTTACCCTGATATGTATTTGATAATGTTGGAGAATTTTCATTAGGGTCTCATATGAAAAGAAGACAGACTGAATATAGGTTTCTGTTTTATGGAAACTATACAGGGGAATCTGTAACATAATGGAACTGCTGAAATAAAATGTAAATTATTAAATAGTAATATAATGTCCACTCTGATTAACATGGGAGGAGATTCACATGGGGTATACTTATAAAGCATATGAATGTGTTCAAGTGTTCATGGGGCATTGCTATGGTGGGTGGAGATCCACACAATAACTGAACATCTTTTCTTTTGGTAACATATTCTACCAAATATGTTTGTGTTGTCTGTGAAGACTTTGAACTCATGCTCTTGTTTGAAGGGCAGCTTTACCAGATTCAGAATTCTTGGCTGGCAGTTTTTCTCTTTCAGTACATTAAATACATCATACCACTTTATTCTCATCTCCATGATTTCTGATTTTAGGTCAGCACTTAATCTTAACTATATTCCCTTGTATATGATACTTTACATTTCTCTTGCTGCTTTCAGAATCCTCTCTTTATCATTGATAGCTGTAATTCTGAATAGTAATTGTCTTGGGGTAGGTCTATTCAGATTTATTTTGTGTGCTGTTCTTTTTGGATATTGATATTTATGTCCTTCATAATGGTAGGGAAGTTTTCGGTCATTATTTCCTCCAATATTCTTTCTGCTCCTTTTCCATTCTCTTCTCCTTCTGGGACACCAATAATGCAAATGTTGGTGCATTTTACACTGTCATTCAATTCCCTGAGACTGTTCCATTTTTCCATTCACTTCTCTTTCTCTTTTCATGTCTTTTCTAGTTCAGATGTTCTGTCTTCAAAATCACTAATTCTCTCTTCAAGCAATTAAGATCTGCTCTTATATGCTTCTAATATATTTTAATTTCATCCATTGTGCTTTCAATCCCACAAACTTTGCTAGTTGTCTTTCCAGACTTTCAAATTTTTATTCGTACTCAGTGTCTTCTTAATATCCTTTATTTCTTTTTTTATATTTTCTTTAAATTCTTTGAAGTGAAATTTATATAAGAACATCATTTAATGATATTGTTTTCTAAATAGATGATTAGTCATTAAACACAAATTCATAATTTACAAAAAGCTCTAGATGATTATCAATAAAAATTAAAACTTGATGGAAAATAATATCATAAGTCATGATGTGCTTATAGGTGGGTCATATTTCTTCATCCATTTTGCCAATCTGTGACTCTTGATAGGAGAGTTTAATCCATTAACATTCAATATTATTACTATCAAGGAATTACTTACATTAGCCATATTTTCTTTATGCCATATGTTGTTTTTATTTCTCTTTATATCTTTTTAGTTATTCTGACACTCTCCTCCAACTCTCTCCTTTTTATTCCTTTCAACCTGCAGAACTCCCTTTATTATTTCTTTAAGGTCAGGTTTTTTATTGGCAAACCCTCTTAATTTCTGTTTATCTATGAATATTTTGAACCCTCCCTCATGTTTCAATGACAGTTTTGCTGGTTAGATCATTCTTGGTTGGAAGGTTTTAGCTTTTACCACATTATCTAAGTCATATTCCTTCATGGTTTCAGTCTTATCAAGCTTCCTTTGTATGTGATAGATCTCTTTTCTCTCGCTACTTTCAGTACTCCCTCTTTCTCTTGAACATTAGTTAATTTGATATTCTATGTCTTGGGGTAGGCTTATTAGGATTTATACTGTTTGGAGTGTGCTGTACTTCCTGGACATGTACATCCTTATCCCTCTAGAGAGATGGGAAATTTTCAGCCATTATTTCCTCCAACGCTCCTACTGCGCTTTACTTCTCTTCTTCTGGGATGTCTATAATCCATATATTTGGGTGTTTCATGTTGTCATTCAAGTCCCTAAGTCCCTGCTGGATTTTTCTATCTTTTTATCTTTGTGTTCTATCTTTCTGATTTCAGAAGTACTGTCTTCCACATCACTATTTTTTTCTTCTGTCTGTTCCAATCTGCTGTTATATGCTAACAGTGTATTTTTTATTTCTTGAATTGTGCAATTCATCATTGTTAGCATTTATTTCTATGCTATCTTTTATATAATTCATTATATTAAATCTAAGCTCACCTTAAACATTATGTTAAAATTTGTAATTTTCAATCTTTTTTTTCTATATGTTCTACAATTTTACAATAAAGGACTTTTTAACAGCTAAAAAACACTGATTTTACACATTAGATAGATCATATGAAATGTGAATATAATCTGAACAAAACTGCTTAATTAACAAATAAAATATTTGTGCAAAACTAGTCAGTAATTGAAGCTATGTACAGCGTGGGAAACAGAGATTTAGAGGTCAGGTATTTTCTTGTTTGTCTGTTTTTTGTTTAATATTATTATTATTGAAATAATGAAAATGCTTTAATAACGATGAAAGTGATAAACACACAACTATATGATTATAACAAATACCATTGATTGTACACTTTGGATGAATTGTATGCTTTATTAATATGTATTAATAAAATTGGTTTGTTTACATTGTGTGCTTCAAAGGAGTTTTGTCAAGCAAGTGAAAAGGCTTCCTACCCAATGTTATAAAATATTTGATAATCATTTATCCAATAAGGGTGTAATATCTGGCACTTGTTAAATAAAAACTTACATCTCAAAAATAAAAACACAAACAACCCATTTAAAAATTGAGTGAGAGATTTGAATAAACACTTTTCCAAAGAAGAAATAAAAATGGTTAAAAAGCACATGAGGGGATTGTGGGAACATGACCAACATGTTAGACATATAAATCTTAGCTTTCATTAAAACAACAAAGAAAAAGCAGAGGCTGCTGTGAGGACCTGCTTTGGGGCACAGCAAACCAGGACACTGTTTACCAACTCCCAGAAGAGTGAGGGTCAGAAACACGAAGAAGCCAAAACAAGTAATTGTGAGTTATTAAACCTCCCAGCTGCTGGGAAGGGCTCTCCTCCCCCCACCCCTGAGATATTAAATGAGGGTGAAACTCCTTATGAATTATATCTAACTGAGAGTAGAGCAGATGCCTACCCCCATGGGAAGTGCTCTGAGTCATCTAGGAGTGTACTGGACAGATAGGGAAGCCAGGAATAATCATGGGTTGCCTACCTCAGGGGCTGGAAGGGTCACACATACCAGGCCATTAGGTCAGACAGACTAGGTGGAGACCCAGCCCCCTGCTCCAAACAGGAGTGTGACTGCAGATTCCCTGTGAGGAAGAGAGGTCTGAGTGAGTGGAGAGTGATTTTTTTTTTTTTTGCAGCTATTTTAGCCACCTGGGCCCCCTTGAATATTGTAAGGGACTGTGTGACTCCACATGGAGAGGGGAGGGGGATCATTCCAGGCTGGTGGTCACACCCAGCCATCTAGGTAAAGAGGGAAATTCTGTCAGAAAGGAGTAAGAGACAGGCAGCAATCAGTACCACTCCAGCTGGCTGCAGGGGATCTAACCTGCCCTAGAGAAAAGGGGTTGAGAGCCTTCTGAAAAGCTGATCAACATAAGGACTGGGAATAGCTCAGTGGGAGAATTCTTGCCTATTACAGATAAGGACATTGGTTCAATAACTGGCTACTCCTTGAGAATAAATCCACCAGGTTATCAGGCAGTCAGCTGAAACTTTGTGACATATAGACATTTTCTTTGTATTAGTTTTAATTGGATCGCTTATTTAAAAAAAAAAAAAGTTAATTTTCTTTCATTTCCCTTACTTTACTCATGAAAACCTAGTTCAAAACCTGCAGAGGGCAGGCTGCAGGGTAGTGATTGAGGAACACCAGCAGCCTGAAAAGGTCCTTAGGGGTCTAAAAAAGAAGGCTGTTTTTCGGTGTTTATTATTTTTTTCTTCTATCTCCTTTTAAAAAAAGCACACACAAAAAACGAGTTGCTGAGTTGCTGCTGCCTTGTTTCTTGCTTGTTTTGTATCCTCCCTTTCTTCCTCTGCTTGTTCACTTTTGCTTTTTCTTTCTTTCATTCTTTTGTTTACTGATCTATTCTACCTACATTACTTCTTTTCACTCTGTCATCTTTATACCTTTTGTTTTCTATTGTTGTTCTTTCATTCCACCTCCTTTATTTGGACTCCAATCTTTCTTGTTTGTTTTATTCCCTCTCTTACTTTTTCTCTGTAATACTCTCTTTTTTACTTTTTTTCTTTCTTTCTTCTCTGTTTTCTTTTCCCCTCTTCCCACCATTCCAGGATTTTAATTTAAAGACATTGGAAGCACATATCATATTTTTTTCTCTATTCTTTTTCCTGTTTCATTGTTTCAATTCCACTTTCCTAATCTTATTCCTCTATGCTTCTTACTCATGTTAATTTTTCAATTTCCTAGGTCTTTTATGTTTGCTCTCCTTCCTTTTACTAATACCATTACTATTATTCCTTTTGTCTTCCTATCTCTTTCCTTTTATATGGTCCTTTTTTTTTTTCCTATCAAAGGAACATAGGTAGATCTCTATCACAAAAAACTGCTAAATGGGGTCAAGATCCTGCCTGAGTGAGCTGTTTTGGGAACTCACAGAGTGGGAGGCCTCAGGGCATTGATCTGGAGGGAGCTGGTTGAAGAGATGAATTCTTCAAGGTGCTGCTGACTTGAATCATGGTTACTGTGTCGCCTCTTCCTTGATTTCTCTTTTTCTGTATATACAAATTTTGTATACCAAGGCTAGATTTGAACAGGCAAGGGAAAGAATTATTGATGTGGAAGACAGGATTATTGATGTGGAAGACAGGAATGACAACAGAAAACACACAAACATATGCATGATATGCATCCCAGAGAGAGAGGAGAAAGGAAAGGGAACAGAAGGAGTGTTGAAAGAAATAATGGCTGAAAAATTCCCAACCCTATTGAGGGAGATGGATGTACAAGTCCAGGAATCACAGTGCACCCTAACTAGTATAAATCCCAACAGGCCTACTCCAAGACATATACTCATCAAATAGTCCAATGCTCAAGACAAAGAGAAAATACTGAAAGTAGCAAGAGAAAAGAGAACCATCACATACAAGGGAAGCTCAATAAGATTAAGTGCTGGTTTCTCAGACCAATCTCTCTAATGAACCTAGATGCTAAAATCCTCAACAAAACTCTTGCTAATCACATTGAACAACACACCAAAAGAATTATACACCATGACCAAGTGGGTTTCATTCCAGCTATGCAAGGATGGTTCAACATAAGATAATCATTCAATGTAATACACCACATAAACAGATTGAAAGAAAAAAATCACATGATTATCTGTATAGATGCAGAAAAATCATTTGACAAAATACAACACACTTTCCTGATAAAAACACTACAAAATATAGGAATAGAAGGAAAATTTCTCAATATGATAAAGGGTATATATGAAAAATGCACAGCTAACATCATCTTCAAAGGTGAAATCCTAAAATCTTTCCTCTAAGATTGGGAACAAGACAAGCATGCTCACTATCACCACTACTATTTAACATTGTGCAATTGCTTGAGCACTGAGTCAAGAAAAAGGTGTAAAAGGCATCCAATTTGGAAAGGAAGAATGAAAAATGTCACTATTTGCAGAAGACATGATCCTATGCATAGAAAACCCTGAGAAATCTACGACAACAAAGCTTCTAGAACTTATAAATGAGTTCAGTGAAGTTGCAGGCTATAAGATCAATGCCGTGGGAAGCGGCTGTGGCTCAATCAGTAGGGCTCCCGTTTACCATATGGGAGGCCCCGGGTTCGGTTCCCGGGGCCTCCTGGTGAAGGCAAGCTTGCCCGCACGGCGTGGTTAGCTGACCCAGCGAGCACAAGCAGCAAGGGGGGGGATAAATGAATAAATAAATAAAATCTTTAAAAAAAAAAAAAAAAAAGATCAATGCCGCAAAATCAGTAGCATTTCTGTACACCAATAACAAGTAATATGAGCAGGAAATAAAGAAAAAAACACCATTTACAATAGTGAATAAAAGAATCAAATACCTAGGAATAAATTTAACTAAAGATGTAAAGGACTTATATACAGAAAATTACACAACACTGATAAAGGAAATCAAAGCAGACTTAAATAAATGGAAGAACATTTCCTGTTCATGGATAGTAAGACTGTGAACCATCACCCATATGGACATAATCTATGGTAAAGTGATAGAGTATAGTTGCATGTTGAAGGATAGGACAGGTGGGTAGTGATATTACTGGGTTTGGTGGTGCAGGGTTGACAGGTGGGTAGATTAGGAAGGGTGAGTTTAGAATACCCAGGATACTGGGGGAGAGATGGGAAAGGGACCAGGTGAACATGGGATTTGTGGGTATGAGGATGAAAGTGCAGGAGTGGGAATGCTGTAATGGCAATATGACAAGTTAGTGTCACTGGTTTAGGGTGTTGGTTGGGGGAGCATTCAGGAATGGGCAGATGCAGAGTAGGCTTCTGGGGAGTGTTTGAGTGTTCATCCTGTCATAATGTGTTGTGTAAGGGAGTGGAGACCCACACGGTAAGTGGGAAGGAGATGGACCCCCATCTTTGGGCAGACCAATTCACCCAGAAACAGAAAGGTGGGAGTCTCTTATGGGCAAGAGTGGATCCTAATAGGGGAGGACAATCAGCGTGTCAAGATCCCTTGTTGCATGTAATTATGAATTTTGTCATCTGCTTTTTTTCTTATAGCTGCCATTCTAATGGGAGTAAGATGGTATGTCATTGTAGTATTGATTTGCATCTTCCTAATAGCTAGTGATATTGAACATTTTTTCATGTGCTTTTTAGCCATTTGTACTTCTTCCTTGGAGAAATGCTTTTTCAGGTTGCTTGCCCATTTTTTAAAAGGGTTATTCATCTTTTTATTTTCAAGGTGTAGGATTTCTTTGTATAAGCAGGATATTAAGCTCCTATCAGATTTTTGGTTGCCAAATATTTTCTCCCATTGGGTGGGTGCATTTTTGCTTTCTTGATATCCTCCTTTGAGGTGCAAAAGTTTTTAATTTTGAGGAGATCCCATTTATCTATTTTTTCTTTCACTGCTCGTGCTTTGGGTGCGAAGTTCATGAAACCATTTCCTATTACAAGGTCCTGTAGATGCTTCCCTACATTATCTTCCAAGGTCTTTATGGTTTTGGTGCTTATATTTAGATCTTTGATCCATCTTGAGTTTATTTTTGTATAAGATGTGAGATGGTGTTCCTCTCTCATTCTTTTGGATATGGATATCCAGTTCTCCAAGCACCACTTGTTAAAGAGGCCATTCTCTCCCAACTGAATAGGCTTCGTGGCCTTGTTGCATATCAGATGACTGTATATGCGAGGATCTATATCATAACTCTCAATTCGGTCCATTGGTCAGTATGTCTATCACTGTGCCAATACCATGCAGTTTTGAGCACTGTAGCTTTGTAGTATGTTTTAAAGTCAGGTAGTGGGATACCTCCAACATCTTTTTCAATATGTCTTTGGTGATTCAGGGCCGCTTACCTTTCCAAATATATTTTGTAGTAAGTTTTTCTAGTTCCTTAAAAAATAATGTGCTGATTTTTATTGGGATTGCATTAAATTTGTAGATTAGTTTGTGTATAATAGTTATCTTAGCTGTTTGAAAGATGGCGTTAGTGTAGGAGGGCGCACACAGCAAGCTCCCAGAGCAAGGCGGATTGTGGACGGGGTCCTACCCGGGGGTCTGTGCTGTGCACGTGTGGAGTGAGAAGCTTGGGACATCTATCTGCACGGATCGGCGGCGTGGACAGAACGGTGGAGATTCGTGAGTTTTGAGGCTGCCGGTGGAGGTTGGCACAGGCGGCTGAGCCCCGCGGTTAGGGAAAAAAAATAAAACGGCCATTTGGAGCAGTGGGCGGGGTGAAAAAGTTTTATTTTCTGGGGATCTGGCTGCCTGGCACCCCTTGGACCTTGTGGGAACAGAACAAATGAGCTAATCATAACCCGGTGAACCGGAGGGGGGATTTTGTTCGTGGAACGGAGCTGATTTCCCTAGCCATCCAGGGATAAGACCCTGGCCACTGTGGAGCCAGGAGGAAGGGACTTCCCAAAAAACGGAGGGTTCGGTTGGAAGACAGGGAAGGGTATTTTATATTTTTAGACATTGATCTGGCAGTCTGCACCACCCCATAGCTTTGGGGAGCAGATAAGCCGACCTGAAGCAGCATCAGGCTGAGAGCAGACGCGAATCTGCACTCAAACTGATTTACTGAGCAGCCCGGTGACGCTGGAGCTCGGCGCCAGAAGGGGCGGAATCCGCCGTCTTTAGCACTCCTCACTGACTAACATCAGAGATTCAGCTAACCTGGGGAGTACGGAAAGTGGGACATGCTTGATTAATTTCCACGGGCCCAGCTAGGGTCCCTTCCGTAAGGGGGTTGGTCTAGAGGAGGAATTATTCTGGATCCTGCATTTGGCTAAAAAAAAAAAAAAAAAAAAAAAACTGAGGTCACCTCAACAATTGA